>CM059269.1:7765324-7800324 GCA_030347295.1 Setipinna tenuifilis
ATGTGCTTAAGTAAGTTTCCCAGAGCAGGGACACTACAGACACACATATTTCCCACATGGGGACAGAGTAAGAGAGAGTTGGTTTAGTGGTTGTTAGTTTTGTTAGGAAGGGAAGCAGTCTCAGAAGAAAAGGGTTTTTACATGCTTCACACCAAAAGCTAAAAAACCCTAAAGGCTTTATAAAAGCATAGCTATAATCTTTCACTTCATGTCGGCCATATTGTTAATGGCATGAAACATTCCAATGAATGTGAAGGAGTCTACATTGTGATTGGTTGCTGGTCGTTTACAGCCGCAACGAATCGTAGCTTTTCTGCATTAAGTTTAGCTGCCTCCACATTTTTATTGCTGTAGTTACCAAAACACTTTACGTTATGTCATTTTTGTCAATAGAAAGTGAATTACTTGAAGACCTTTGAGTCTTTTTTTGACCGTTTGTTGTGTTATATAATATTTAGTGAGGCCTTCAGTTCTCATTCGTGTCACTGCTATGCCAACTCCTGACCCCCACTCCCCTGTAACCCCCCCACCCCAAGGCCTCCCCGGTGCTATTAGTGAAGTAACTCTGAAGACCTTTGAGTCTTTTAGAATGCTTGTTGTGTTATAGAATATTTATTGAGACCTCCAGTTCTCATTCGTGTGACTGCTATGCCAACTCCCGACCCCCACTCCTGTTCCCCCCACCCCCACCTCCAGTTCTCATTCATGAAGTAACTCTGTTTTTTGACTGTGTAATGTGTTATATAATATGTGGTGAGACCAGTTGTCATTCGTGTCACTGCTATGCCAACTCCCGACCCCCCCCCCCCCCCAGGCCTCCCTGGTGCCATTGGTGAAGTAACTCTGAAGTGCTTTTCGTATTATGATCCTGTATAATTAAGAATATTTAATGAGACCTCCGGTTCTCATTTGTGTCACTGCTTTGCTCGACCACCACCCCTGTCCCCCGTTCCCCCCACCCCAGGCCTCCCCGGTGCCCCCCGCCCAGCACACCCCCAGCACAGGCGGCCGTCGGCGCCGCGCCACTACCGAGGACCCGGATGAGAAGCGCCGCAAGTTCCTGGAGCGCAACCGCGCCGCCGCTTCCCGCTGCCGGCAGAAGAGGAAAGTGTGGGTGCAGTCGCTGGAGAAGAAGGCCGAGGACCTCAGCTCCCTCAACGGCCAGCTGCAGGTACGCCAGGAGTCCCAGACCATCCACTCTCTTAGGGTGTTTTCATGCACACACACACACACACACACACAAAGGGTGCGGACAGCCTTATTCACTTATCTTGCGTTCTCTTTAAACAAACCACAGAAAACAAGCTCAGGTCTGTTTGTGTTTGCATTGTGAAAGAGGACTGAGTTCTCTTTTTGGTCCACTTAAGCTCTGAGTCCTCTTTCTGTTAACATTGTAGCTTCTCTAAAGCTCTAAGACCTTCACTTCTTGGCATTCTGGGTAGTTTTCCTGCTGCTTTTTAAATGCAGACATGTGACCTGTCTACAGGAAGCTTAGAAGGTCATAAAACTGTGCACAAAAAGCAAAGTGAGCCCGGAGCGCTATGTGTACACTGCGCAGGTTAGAGGAACCATACCACAGACTTTTTAGTGAACCGTACTGAGACCACCTCCCCAGACGGTCTCGGTTTGGTTTGTTTTAAAGGGGTCTGAGTGCACTTGGAGTGTTCACATATAGGCCTATAATGCTCAGTTAGTGTTCTGAGTTCGCTTTAAGCACGGAAAGTACCACGTTTTGAAAACACCCTTACAGTCACAGTACTGTAAAGTCAAATAAGCCTTCGCGTGTAAACCTGTATGATACTTTAGCAAAGGGTATTTAATAAGAGCCTTATGACTGTGGTGTGCTGCTGTCAACTGTATGCTTTGCATTCCACTTGTCTAAAAGACAAGTTGCTTAGCCAACACAGTTGCTTAGCCAAATTTAAGCATAGCTCTGCATGTGTGCGTATGTGTGTGTGTTTGCCTTTGCATGTGTGTGCGCATATGTTTTTTTTTGTGTGTGTATGTGTGCGTATGCGAACACGTTCGAGTGAGGACAGTGGGCGGTGTGCAGCGTCGGCTAAGACAGTGATGAAGTCGTTAATAGCGATTAAGAAGTGTGCTAGTGTGACAGGCGAACCCCATGCGTTGAGGCTCCCGCTGCATCGACACATCCCTGTCAATAAAGACATACACTCCAGATGTCAGTGCCGCGTGAGCGTGTCCAAATCCCCCCCACCCAAACCCCTCCCCCCTCCCTCCTCCTAATATCTCCACCTTCCCCTACCCCACCCCCACTCCGATCCATTACCCATCGTCGTCTTCTCCTCAATGGCCTGCACACACAGACATACACACACACACACAGACGCGCACACACACAAAAAAAAATCTCCTGGGGAGGAGTCGTTGTCTCCAGCCCTTCATTTCCGCAGGAAGCAATTAGGACGCGCCGCTGACAAGTTCGAAACAGTTCACGTAACCGTTGTCTCGGCGCTGATGTGCTCGCGAGGCCCAGGGTGCACTGCGTCAACGTTCCAGACAATTTAATGAGATGTGCTGTTTATTTGCGTGCTTGTCTTATCTGCTCTGCTAGGGGGAAAAAAAAAAATCAGGCAGTGCGTATGAGAGAGGGAGGGTTGTGTATGTGTGTGTGTGTGTGTGTGTGTGGGGAGGGGTTGAATTGGGTTTTCAATAGGAGTGGAGAGGAGGAGGGAGGAAGGGAGGAGTGTGGAGGAGGAGAGAGCTATTAATATGTGATGGAAAAACAGGCGGCAGCTGTTGATGGGCTAGATGTAAGCCACTAAGGGTTAAATGAATGCAGGCAGATGAAGGTGGAAAGAGGAAGAGCGATGGAGACAGAGCGAGAGAGAGAGAGCGAGAACGAGGGATGAGATGGAGAGGGGGGGAAGAGGGGACAGTTAGCCTGAGGGTGTGGAGAGCGAAGCTGTTAACTGTGAAGAACGGAACAACTCGGAGTGAAAATTGAATGTCAGAGAATGAAAGTGTTCTTTATATGAAGGCATTAATCAGGGGCGCTGCCTCTTTTTTTTCTTCTTTTTTTTCTCCTCCTCCTCCTTCTTTCTTTCTTTTTTTTTTTTTTGGTAATAACTCCCATGCTGACACATTGGCCTAGCTGATCAGTGGAGTGGGCCTTAATGATGCGCGATTACTTTAACATCATCCTTAACTGGCTTTTTAATGAGGAGTCAGGACCAGCAGGCGTGTGGGCTGAGATGCCCAGCTTCTCGTCTTAAAGGCCGCGCTCGGTGTCTTTGCGCCAGCCACCGCAAAACCTCCCTCAAAACTCCTTCAGGAAGTTTGAAACATAAGTTGTGTGTGTGAGTGTTTTTTTGAAGGGGGGGGGGGGACTTCCACAGGTCGGCAGCCTGCCTTGCAGTGTCACTTAGGCGGGGAGGGGTGCTCTCCAGTCATCGCTCGCTCTCTGTTACCATCACCAGATGTACAGTTTTTTTTTTTTTTTTTCCTTCCTCTTCCCCACAAAGGTGTGGGAAGGTGTGCGTGTTCACTAGGACTAGAGGAGGGCTAGTGAAAAGTCTGCCTCGCTCTGCCCACTCCTAGATTACTCCATCATCCTGAAAAACACAGTCCACCCTGTCACTGCGCCCCAGCCTCAGCCCCAGCCCCAGCCCCAGCCCCTTACCCAGCCCCAGCCCCAGCCCCAGCCCCAGCCCCAGCACAGCTCTGCAGCTATAATTAGCTGCCTGGATGGCGGCCCTGTGCTGTATGGCGAGAGGTTCACCCCCCCCCCCATTCCCGCCTCCCCATATTGCTTGTGTAATTGTATTGTGTAGGAGTGTCATGTAAGCCCGACGGGTTGTGTCTCTTTTATGCGCCGCACCTGTACAACAGCAGAGCGATGGGTTGGGGCAGGAGAGGAGGGGAGGGGAGGAGAGGGGAGGACAGGAGGGGAGGGGAGAGAGGGAAGGAAGGATCGAGCAGAAGAGACAAGGGGGGGTGGGGTCGGGCGGGGTAGGGTAGGGGTGGGGTGGGGTGGGGTAGGTGGAGGGGCGAAATGAAAAACGGCTACACAAAAGTGGCGCTGCGAGCCGTAATGGGACGTGGCAGCGAGCGCAGCGTGGAGATATGTAGGACTCGGCCAGCTGTGTTTAAATCTGTTTCACAACAGCCCTGGCCCGCCAACGCCAGCTAGGCTAAACAGATGGAATCAAATAAATTGGCCGCTTTTAGACTAATAGATTAAGCCGCCGTAGTCCTCCCAGCAGAAAAAAAAAAAGCCGGGGAAGAAGAGAGACAGAGAGAGAGAGAGGGAGAGAGGGAATGGGAGGAGAGCAGAGCAGAGGAGGGGAGAGAGAGAGGAGAGGAGAAACGAGTTTAAATCTGCCACGGGGTGCGTTGGGTGGGGTTGGGCCGGGCTGCGCTCCGCTCTAAATCGCGTTAAAGTCACCTTCAGCGTGATGTGCCCTCTCTTTAGCGTGCGGCAGGGCTGGCTCCCCTCCCGCGGGGGCCGTAACGCCAGGGGAGTGTAAATCTCAGCAGAATCCACAAAGTTGTGCTGACAGTAGGAAGAGCTCACCTCTGACAAATGCGTTGGTTGGCGGCCATTAAAGGACCATAATTATGGCGCGCGAACAGCGTAATTGAAAAAGTGGCGCCCATACTTTATCTCGGTGTCATCTGCTGGGCTGTTACAACCACAGCAGCCGCCCCGTGTCCCTTGAGTTTTTGTTTTTTTTTTTTTTGCTGCTGTTGTTTTTTTTTTCCCTGGTTGTTGTTGTTTTCTTGGGTACAAACAGGTGAGTTCGTTCGTTCGTTACAGGGACGTTTGTGGAACACCAGTGGAGCACTCGGAGAGCTCTCGGAACACTCGCCTGAAGATAAATAGACCTCCTGCTAAGCGTTCAGATTTAAACGCATCCACAAATTGTCAAATTTGCTTAAATTAGCATGGTCTTACATCGTTAAAAACAACCTTTGTGAAAAGCACTGATTTATCGGTCCTTTACAAGTGTTGTCAGTTCAACTGGGCACAAGTTGAACTCTCCAGGTTGGATATATAAACCTTTGCTATAGTTATTTGGAAAGATTCACATGTTGCCCCTGACTACTAAAACATTATCTCATTGATGTTAACCATGTGTTTGTGTGTATCTCTGTGTTGATGTGTGTGTGTATCTCTGTGTTGATGTGTGTCTGTATATGTGAATGTGGATGGCCGTATGTGTGTGTGTGTGTGTGTGTGTGTGTGTGTGTGAATGTGGATGGTCGTGTGTGTGTGTGTATGTGTATGTGTGTGTGTGTGTGGATGGCCATGTGTGTGTGTGTGTGTGTGTGTGTGTGTGTTTTTGTCTGTTTTCGTGCAGAATGAAGTCACCCTGCTGAGAAATGAAGTGGCTCACTTGAAGCAGCTCCTCCTGGCTCATAAAGATTGCCCTGTAACCGTCATGCAGAAGAAGTCTGGCTATCACGGTGAGTAATGTTCCATTATCCACAGCCCTGGGCTCACTCTCAAATCCATCCAAAATGAGGCCGGCCAACCGCTAGAGGGACCAACCGCTCTCCATCTCCTCTCTCTCTCCCTCTCTCCTCTCTCTTCCTCTCTTTCTCCATCTCCATTCTCTCTTTTCTTCTCTCTCTCATCTCCTCTGTCTTCCTCACTCTCTTTATCTCCTCTCTCTCTCTCTCTCTCCATCTCCATCTCCATCTCCACTTTCTCTCTTTATCTCTTCTCTCTCCATCTCCACTCTCCATCTCCTCTCTCTCTCTCACTCTCTTTCTCTCTTTTTCTTTCTGTCCGTCTCCTCTCTCTCCCCCTCACTTTCTTTATCTCTTTCCCTCTCTCTCCTCCACTCTCTCTCTCTATCTCCATCTCCACTCTCTCTCCATCTTCACTCTCTCTATCTCTATCTCCCCCCCCTCTCTCTCCATGTCTCCCTCTCTTTTTCCTTCCTGGAGCTCATTTGCTGCTCTCTCTCTTCTTGTTCTTCCTTTTCACATTCATCCTTTCCCCTCTTCTCTTTCTTTCTTTCCTTTCTCTTTCTCTCTATCCCCCTCTCTGTCTATCTCTATCTCTTTATCTCTGTCTTCTTTTGTCCATTTCTTTTTGTCTCTCTTTCTCTCTCCCTCTCTCTCTCTCTCTGCACCCAGTTTCCCCCAAATAAGCACCCTTTCCTCCCCCCCAGTCTCTCTGCGGCTGATCATCACTCTTAAGTGGCTGAGCGGTGAGATGTCCTGTGCCGCCGCTGCCTCTCTGAGAAGAAGAGAGATAAAAGTTTAAGGGGAGTGTGTGCAGATGTGTGTGCTCCCAGGCCTGAGGGCTTCATTAAAGGTCTGATAGAGGTTGATAGGGAAGACGAGACCGCCATTAATGCAAAGGGCTGTCAGCTAGCTCCAGTGTGATCCTCCGGAATGCAGTCAGCCCCCCCAACCCCCCCATTGGAATCTGACATGCAGCCCCATCGACGCCTATGGACAGACTCCCTGAGAAACACGAGTGAATTTTAAAGGGGGGATGAACTTGACATATGGCACATTGATGAAACCCTGTAATGGTCCACCCTCCTTCCTCCTCCTTTTTTGTCCGTCATGGAGGTTTCAGTGTTCTCTGAACCTTTCTGAGTCTTTCTCAGGTTCCCCTGAAGAGGACAGAAAAAAAAACGCTTGGAAAAGAGGACTGTAATTGAGAGCCATCTTCAAGGTGTTATCCTTTAATGATCTGTCTTTGAGACGGGCAAATCTGCGGACGCCTGTCTTCCATATGCACCCACTTCATATCAATTAGCTGTTGTCAAGGGAACGAACGGGCGGACGTGGCTGGCTGCTGCCTGGCGTGGGACACGCAGTCGTCGTCGTCGTGGTGGCAGCTCCTCAGGTGCTTGTTGTAAAACTTAACGGCTGGCAGTTTGAGGCGAAAGGATGCGTAAGCACTTTTCTGCCTCGGAACGCACCCGTACCGTACTTTTTTAATTCTCCTCCGTGAGATTTTCCCAGAGCAGTGTGGCTGCTGTTGGGGGAAGAGGGGGGGTAGTATGGGGGGGTGGGGGGGGATTCTGATGTGGGGCTCTCAGAGTTCTGTCTGTTCAGCTTTGTTCTCTTCTCCTGCGAGCGTATCTCGTATCTCGGGGCTTCATACAGACACGTTCGCCCGCTGCCCAAGTCTGCTGCTGATTTGTAATGACAATGATGGCATGCAAAATAAGTCTATTATAGGCCCGCTCTTGACAGGATCAGCTCTTTGCTTCCGTCTTTTCTCTCTCTCTCTTTCTCTCTCTCTCTTTTCTCTCGCACCACACCGTTCCATCTCTCTCTTTATCACTCTCTTTCACTCACTCTCTCCCTTCCCTCTCTACCTCCTTCCCTCTCTCGGAGATGTGACGCGGCAGCCGGCACAGTTCATTATGTGTGTCTATTGTTAACCGGAGAGGAAAAGTGACACGCTTCATGCATATTAGGGGACTGATGGCTTCCTGGCTCTATTGAGTTGTCAGGCGGCAGACTCATTTGCTGTTGTCTGATTTTTTTTTTCTTTTCTTTTTTCTTTTTTGGATGGGGTGGATGGTGGTAGGGTAGGGTGTAGGGTAGGGGGGTGTTTGAAATGAATTGGGCCATCCGTTATGCCAGCCAGCACAGTGGGGATGTGTGTTGGAGACCTGTGCGAGAGGTCATCTGTCATAGCCCTCCCCTAATGTGATGAAACAGAGATTCTCTGCTCCTAAAAAAAATTATATATATATACATGCCACTCAGTGTCCTCTCGGTTACAAAGCTGTAAACAAACAACCTGCAGCCGTTATGACCCTCCTCCCTCCCTCCACTCACCCATACACACACACACATATATACACATACACATACACACACACACGCACACACACACACACACACACACACACACACACACACACACACACAAACCCTAAGCCCTAATCCCCCACACCCCCACCCCAATCGCCCAATAAATAAATAAACAAAAGAAAGAAAATGTGGTCATCTACCGCCAAAAGATGTCTCCCAGGGAAGCATACATCCTTGTGTAATGCTGCGATGTATTTGCGGGGGATGTGTCCGCGTAAAGGCCTCGGCCATTCGTCTGGGTTTGAGTGGCAGGTCCCAACCAGCCGAGCCGCTCGCTCTTCCTCTCCGTAGCGCTGGCCTCGGGAATGGGGGGTGGTGGGAGATGCGGGTGGGTGTAGGGTGAGTTGTGGGCTGTGGGGTGGGGTGGGGTAGGGGGGATCCTGCCCGATATGTGTTAACTCTTTTAATGATTGAGCTGAGCTGCAGCTATGGCAGGTGGGAGGAAATTACCCAGCCTGCCCTGCAAACAAGCCAGGCCACGCTCGCTCCTGGCAGCCCCCACTCTCCATCTGCTAGCTGCAGAAACCCACGTTTAGGGGGGGGGGGGGTGAAAAGAGAGAGAGATGGAGAGATGGAGAGAATGGAGGGAAGAATGCAATGAGAAAGAGATGCCTCTCTGCCATGCCATGCCAGCCTGTGGCATAGCCTTGTCAGATGACACCTAACGCCTGCCCTGCACACAAGCGCCCCACACTTAATGGCATCAGAGGTAATTATGTCGATTTAAGCACGTGGAATCAAAACAGGGGAAAAACACGTTACTCGCGGATGACCTTATACAGGGGCTGGATAAACGGAGAGTAGATTTATGGTCCTGTGGCCCGAGCTTGTTCCTACCCACTCGACAGGACCCAGGCAAGCAGCCGCAGCACACGTGCTCCTGAGAGGCAGGACGGAGCAGCAGAAGGCTCTGTTAAAAACGGGGCCACGGCTTGTCTTTATGGCAAATCCCATATTGCACAACCGGGTAGCTGTGCCGTTTTCAAATACCAAACCCTGAGTATTAATTACCTGCTGCCATTTGCACTGATTCCATATCATTAGCAATATTAATTATCAGAGTGGCTCACATTCCTTTTACGAGTCAGAGCATGGGAGAGGCTTTTTCGCTTTTTTTTTTTTTCTTTTTTTTTTTTTTTTTTAACACCCCCCCTCTCTACCCACCCCACTCCCCCACGCTCTTCCTCTCTCTCTCCCACCCCTTCATCAGGATCCAATTAATTCAATGCAACTGCCTAACAGCTGGTGGCATTTCGACTCCGAGTCTTGCCTACTCTCCGGTGTGAGCATCATTAAAATCAGGTGCTGTAATCATCTGTCGCTGCAGTAGTTGGCAAGGTAGCAAAAAAACAAATGGGAGCGCAGGGGAGGGGGCGCACGGCTCAGCCCAGCCCGGCCCGAGCGAACAAGCGAATGAGCGAGCGAACCAACGCACGCACGCCACAGAATGTAATGTGCCCTTATGATGTTGGTTTAAATTGACATTGTAACTTTAATTAAAGGTTATAAGCCACTCGTTGGGATTTAACTGCATCCTTTTGTGCTCGTCGTTTCCCCCCTATAGTGACACCAGCTTTGACCTGGGCTTAAAAAAAAACCCACAGGCACAGTTTGAGACTGCAAGTTTGCTCTGCAAGTTAGTGCATACACACAGGCATACACACACGCACACACACACACACACACACCACATGACATATACACAGACACACACACCACATGACATACACACACACACACACACATCACATTTACACATATACACATACACACACTTGCACAAGGACACACACACAGTGTAAAGATATTTGTGTGTGAACAACATTGAGGTCCAAACCTCTGTAAGTTAGTGTACACATACACACAGCCACACACACATGCTGTGTGGAGGTATTTATTTTATGTGTGTGCAACATTTAGGTCCAAACTTGTAATTTACAGTAGGAATAAATAGTAGTAGTCTAGGCTAGGCAGTAGCATGTTTTGAAACTGAAAAGTGATATGAACAATTTGAATTGTTCACGCAAGAGCCCACATCAACGGGGCACTGCGTCATTACGCCATTTTGTTCAACTGCTCCAGTGCCACTGGACTGCAAGAAATGTTGTCTCGTTGTGACCTTGCCAAACTGTAAAGCACTTTGAGCTGCATCTTGTACGTCTGAATTGTGCTATGCAAGTAAAGGTTATTATTATTATTATTATGGCCCAGTCACCATGGCTAATGCGTCTGCTCCGTGTGTCCCAGCCTCGGAGAAGGAGGACAGCTGTGAGGACATGTCCGTGCCCGGCAGCCCCCAGAACGAAGCCATCCAGCACAGTTCCATCAGCACGTCCAATGGGGTGAGCGCCTCGGCCACTGCCCCCGCCCCCGGAGCACCCTCGGGCCCGTCCAACCCCCCCACCGCCACCGCGGCCGTCGCTGACCCCCCAACAGACCAGAGCACAGAGGAGACCCAGCCACAGGTGGCCTCGGCCCCCAGCACCCCCTCCCAGCCGCCCTCGACCAGCTGATCGCATGGACCATCAACACGGTGCTTTCCCAGCAGCCATGCAAAGCCGAGGGGACAGGACACCCCCCCACCCCTCCCCTTACCATCCCTTTACCCCCACCGAAGCCGACCCCACCTGACCCCCCCGCCCCCCTTACCCCTCCGCGGCAGCTCCTCAGTCCAGAGGAAATTTGTGCTTTTTTTTCCTTTTACTTGTTTTCCTCCTCCCCTACCCTCTCGTCCCCTCCCCTGCCCTGCCCTCTCCCCAGTCTCTACGATTTTCATTCTGTATGATTTCTTGACAAAAAAAAAAAACGTTAAAAGAAGAGTTGGCAAAGGAAGGACTGGACAGGACAGGACAGGAAGGCACTTTAGAGATTGTGTGGAAATTGAACTGATTGTTGTTGTTTATGTTTACTCTATTTATTATGCTATTTCTACATGTGTGTATCTCTTTAAAGCACAGAACTCCTGGGGAACTCTGGGAGGGTTCTGGGTTTGTGGTGAGGACTGAATCAGTGTGTGTTGATGACAAGACCCTCTTAACCAAAGTGTGTTGTCAAATCAATTGTGTTTTTTTGTTTGTTTTTCTTTTTGTATGTATTTTTTGTTTTGTTTAAAAGCATCGGTTACACTTTATTTTACTGTTCCTGCTTCCTGTTACATTAGTTAGGTACAATGTAACAAAGTGTGCAACAGTTTGTAATATTATGTACTTACACTGTATCAGTACAGTGGGGTTGGTGTTGGCTATGTACAGTGTAAGTACATAACATTACACATTGTTACATGTAGATACACTAAAACAAGAAACCGTAAAATAAAGTGTTACCTAATCATCTCTCCTGAGTACTATCAGAAGGTTTAAAGATGTAAGGAGCAGTCACTACTTTTTATTTCTTTGCCTTTGTTCCATTTTGCACACAACGAGAGATCAAGGATTTGTTTACCTTCTTAGTGTTTTACTGTTCACACAATACGTACTGGCAGCTTTTAGACATAGATTTGATTATATGTCTTGTTATAAAACTCTTTAAGTGGTGGAATTTGAACTGACATGAAGATTTTTGTTTTTTGTTTTTTCTTGTTGTTGTTGTTGTTGTTGTGAGTGCGTAGTTGGGCTACTCCCAAACGTAGCCGAAATGTGGTTTGAATGTCTGAAAGTGACCTCCACATGTAAACATTCGTCTTAAGGAGGGGCTTTTCTGGGTAGAACTTTCCATGTTCAAGCGCAGTGCTTTGACCAACATTCCATGTGTAGATTGTTCCAGAGGCAGTGATTGTAGGACTATAATACACTCTTCATATTTCTGGCTTCTCCTCGATGTGCCATTAATGTGCCATTATTTTTTTTTTTTTTCACCGAGGTTGATTTGTATCTTAAAGGGTTAGCAAAACAGCTGTATAATATCATTTTTTTCTTTTTCTTTTTGTTTTTCTTTTTGAGGATTTTCATGTACATAGTTGCTCGGACTAGGACAATATCATGGATTCCCTCGATACTCTTTCTGCTTACTGACAAGTGACTGTCTGATGCTTTGGTGTGTGGTTCTGTTGGACACATTTGAGAGAAAAAAAATGCTCTTTCTTGCTCACTTTGGTTGTTTAAAAAAAAAAGGACAAAAACAAAAAAGACATTTTGGAAACATTGTAAATGGCATCATTAAGGATACATTGTATGTGATTATTCCAGATGTTATGTACATGGTTTGTATTAGCGTCTTAAGATTAAGCTTTATTATTTTTATGAAGTGGACAACAACGAAAAAAAAAATCACTTGAAGACTCGTTCCAGTAAGGTTCTCTCACCTCCAGGATCATCATCATTGGTTTGTCCCTTGAAGAAACGTTCAGAAATATGTGAAATGTGAACAGGATGCAATGCTGCTCTACCAATGTTAGGAGAAAAAAAACACATTAAGAAACATATGTATGTTTAACTTCCATTAAGTACTGCAATTAAGCATAGTGACGATTCTGAAATTAAGTGTAGGTTCCAAGGCCTAGCATCATTCTCTTTAAAAATCCACTTGCCTTCTCTTTAAAGATGCATTGGCTTACTACTGTGTAGTTCTACGAGACATTGATACATCGTTTCTCCTTTTAGATATTCGCTATTTGGAAGTTTTTTTGTTTTTTGTTTTTGCTTTTTTAAATTAGTTCCAGGTGTCATTTGTACTGTCACGGTTATGTGCTTCTCTGCATGACTAAAGGATTCTCTGAGAGAATTAGGCCAATATTTAAAATCATGTCTCAGATATTTGCAGTTGAAACTTGGCGTTACACTTTCCGTTGAAGCCAGAGTGTCCCGGATGTATAAAGGGGTCCTTGACTTTGTTCAAGCCCTGGCTCGAACTACATGAAACAGGATGTGATATTATTGTGTTCGCAGTAAACCTGTAACTTGTGAAAGTTATGTATAAAGTACCATAAATTAATAAAATGTTGTAATAAATCTTTTAATTTCTCTTTAAAGGCAGTCATAATGTCTTAATACTACAGCATTGAGGAGTGATTTCCTCAAACTAGATGTCCCTACATTATAGTGTTTTTTTTTTTTTTTCGTTTTGTCTGTTTTGCTCCTAATGTAGGAAGAGGAAGGGCTTTAACATGACTGCAGCACTCTGCCATCTTGTGGTGACTTATGTTCTCTACAAGCACTGAAGAGAAATGGCCATGGTGGTGTATCAGCAGCTAATAAATATCTCACTGGACATTTTTTTATATATAACATGATGCATGTAGAGCCGTGGAGTTACTTTTATGTCCTACTTGTAGTTCCTAAGGTGGTCTACTTAAGAGTGTATATCGTGTTCCTATATTAAACAACACAGCATGATTTGTTAATTTACAAAGTCCCATTGGCTGGTGGATATGGTGTCCTTCTAAAAAGGTACTGATAGGAATGAGGAAAGACCCTCAGGAGGTTGCCCAGTAGCACTCAGCACAACTTCTTTCACTGTTCCAGCTGAAGCTGTACAGCTACAACTGTTAATCTTGTCCTTAGCATATGCAAGTGCCTAGTTATTTGCAGGTAGCGAACAGATTTTTGTCTCGGTTTAAATGGCAGTGTTAAACATCCAACATGCTCAGTGCACAGGTGGCAGGTCTATGTTATCTATGTCGTTGGGTTGGTACGTTCCGGTGTGGGAGCTGTTGGTGTTAACTGCAGAGTTGAGATCGGACATCTGGACAGCACACACGGTACACGACCCACATCTGTTCTGGGCATAGACCAGGCTCACGGCGTCATGCGGCAGCCTCCTCTGCAGTGCCTGTCCCAGGCAAGCCAGCACACCGAGGATGGCCACAATGGCCAGGCTGTTGATCCCGGTGAAGATGAGAAGGACGGTCTGAGGCTCGGGGCCTGACCCTTCCTCAGCCTTGGTGACCACACCCACGCAGAGGTCACGAGAGGCCACCGGACATATGCGCTCGTCCACCACGCTCTCCACACAGATGAAGTAAGGAGTCTCAGGCCGCAGGTCACTCAGCTTGCAAGACATACCCTGCTTGATGTTGACAAAACGACTGAACTTTGTCTTTGTGTCAAACTGGTCGTACATAACTCTGAAATAAGCATTTGTGTTGCCTTTGCCACTCACAGTCCATTTTAGGGATATTGAATCTGAGGTGACTGTCACTGCCCCCAGACTGAGGACTATCTGCTCATTGTACACACATGCGTTGGTTATATTTTGAACATGGAATGTACTGCTTTGGGTTTGGACACGTGGTTCACTGGTTAGAGTCTCATTCCCTGTGGTTGTGGCTCTTGGTCCTTTCATTGTGCCACTTGCTGGTTGCTTCTGGTACTGCAGCATCTCCCTGCTGCCGCCACCACCACTGCTGTCTGTGTACTTGACAAGCTGCCTCGTCACCGTCCTTCCAACCCTCCTCTGAACATGAGGGTTCTTCTCACTGCTGGAGACATCTTGTTTTGTCAACCATGTGTTTCTGGTGGACTCGCTGGTTCCAGGTTCGACATGGGGCTCTGCATGGCTGCACATGCTCTCCACGCCTCGGGTCAGCGCACTCCTCATGACATCCAGGTAGTGCCCTCTCAGAGTTTCTGGTTGAGAGCACTTCACAAACACTGTGACAACCGTGCTGCCACTGAATTCCAGCCATTGCTTCAGCCGAAGCAGCAGTCCAATGCCGCAGTTCCATGGGTTCTTATGCATGCCCAGATATGACAACTGTGTGTTGCTGTCAAACACATGAGGATCCAGCGATGTGATTTTGTTGTTATTTAGTTTCAAGATATTAAGATGTGTTAGATGGTGAAAAGCAGACTGCTCTATCTCTCTGAGTGAGTTACTGGAAAGGTCTATTTTTGTGATTTGTTTGCAGTATTTAAAAGCATTCCTTTCAATCCTTTGGATGTGATTTCCATTCAACTTCAGCACCTTTACTTTGGGTAACCCTTTGAAATACCATGGTTTGATCAAAGCCAGCTTGTTGCCTGAGAGATCCAGTTCATTCAGATTGTAAAGTCCTTTGAACGTATCTCTTTCCAAGGCATTTATCTGATTGTTTTCCATGTACAGTGCCTTCAATGATTTTAAGTTCACAAATGACTTTCTGTGCAGAGTTGTCAGCATGTTGTTACTGAGTCTTAAACTCCTGAGGTGGCCTAATCCATTAAACATATCTATTTGACTTTTAGAAGGTAAGGAATCCAGTGAGAGATGTGCTGGACTTCTGGAGTAAGTCTGACAGCGCAATGAAGAGATCCAGTTGTTTCCCAAATCAAGTTCTATTAAGTTGTTCTGGAAACTAAATGCAGAGCACGGAATTACCTTGAGTGAATTCGACTGAAGATCCAAAACGTTCATCTTAGGAAAGGACCTGAAATCCGCAGGTCCAACAGATGTTATGAGATTCCCAGACAAGTTCATTAGTCTGACTGTTGGACTGAAAAGACGACACCTTGGAATGCTGGTAAGTCCATATCTGTCGCAGGCCATCTCTACACGTCCACATATACAGGCAGCTAGACAAAAAATGTGCATTTCTTTCACTAACAATACACCGACCACACAGATGCTAAAATACTGAGTTTTGAAAGCCATTTCCAATATGCCCATACTGAATGCTGTCAGCCAGTGAAAAACAGTGAACTGTAATACACAGGAAAAGACATTGCACTGGCATTTCCTGTTAGAGCATCATTATATGTGTGGAACTTTTTTTCTTTGATCAGTCATAAACAACACTACATTCACTACATAAACACAGTTCAAAATTTAGTATGTCCTTATTTCTATTTTTGTAATTTACAATAAAGTAAAATTTATTTTGTCATGTTACTTTATATTTGTGGTTTATATGTAGCCTATGTATTTTAAAAACACAATAAGCCATAAAAGCTAGCTGAGAATGTAGCAGGCAAATGCTGCATAGTTTTGTTTTTGTTTTTGTTTGTTTGTTTGTTTTTTGTTTTTTTTGGTGAGTGCATGTGTGTGTTTCTGTGGCCTCCAATGGATATATTTTCTATTAGCTATAGGCTACGATAAATAGTCAAAGCATTTTAAGGTAATTAACTTTGCACAAATTTGTTATGGGATACTACGCAATTGACTCTAGGTAAGGTCTCCCACTGGGTGACTGTTTGCATGCCAAGTAACAACAAAAACACTGCTCTGGAAGAGGCTATTGTTGCTGTTTCCTGCTCACATGCTCCTACTAGGGGGAGTTTTTACCTTGGATGACTTCCCGACATGGTGTGTAAACAGAAGAAAGTAAGGTTATTTGTGGCAAACATCTGCAAAACATTTGACAGTAATTTGTTTAAATATGTCATCATATTCAAAGAACTGTGGATGGCTTCAACTAACGTTTATAAAAGCAGAATCATAACAAACATTTGGTATATGAACTCTTTATAGTAATGACATCATGCTGTCATTTTGTTCAACATCCCTCAGCATCACACAATGTGGATTTTTTGGTATCCATGGTAACTAGCCATGTAGTGCCTGCAATCCCTATGGATAAGTGAGTTTTCAGGTCATGTGGTTTCGCAAGATGGCGACTCTGGTACTGATGGGTACATAGTGAATTCAAGGCTACAATGTTGCGACTTCCAGCATTCAGAGTAGTGTTTATGTATAAATAGTGTCTGTTCCTGCTTGGAGAGTTTCGGTTTGACGCCTGTCCAAGGTAGATTTGCGAGGTCACGGCTTAGATTTGTGAAGAATTGGGCTGCTAGCGATTGTGGACATACAAGAGCTTGATCGATTAGCCTAGGCAGTAAGACTGTGGGAAGTTGACATTTTTGCTTTCTTTTGCATTCTATCACAAATCAAATGATCAGACTCCTACAAGAATTCACGTCAAACTGCTTTATCAGTGCGCGCCACATACATACTGAGCACGTCTGGTCTTCTCCATGGCATCGTACTAAATTGGGAGGAAGTTCATGCTGTTGCAGTCAGACGCTTTGTCCATCGGAATTGCTCTAACGCCATGGCTCTCAATGTTTTTGGTAAGTTTAAATATTTATGTGCATGTGTTTATAAACATCTAGTTCAATATGGCGAAGGATAGATAAAAGGACCAAATACGAACCGCTGAGTTCATTTACAGCACAGATCGTAGTGTAAAAATGCTTCACTCGTAGCATGAAATTGGGTAGACGTTGCAAGCCCTTGGGCGTGTAGCCTTTGGCAAAAATGCTCATCAGTTGCAAGTCGCATCTAGTTTTGAGTGAAATAGTGGACATTGTTGAAATTATATGGCTTAGTAGATGTCAGTTGGCATGTGATTGTTGAGCATGTTGATCACAACTAGACCAATACTGTGCGAAGAACTTCCTTTAGGCTACCTCTACTTGTTGGGGAGTCAAGCTGTTGAATTCTCTAAATGGTACTACTAAACGGTAGTAACTAAATGGTCAACGAACTCCCCCTGTGATCTCATTCTGAAGGGTGGAATATGTCATCATGTATTTTCATGATCTAAGACCGCTTTTGCTATTGGTGAAGACGCAATTTCATCGCTATTTGGCTAAGTTTATTAAGTGTAGTCAGACAACACTGTGGGAGAACTAGAGGGGCGATAATAGTCTGGGGGTTTCTCCCCCAGTCCCACAACAAAAGACCATGAGGTGAAGTGGGGGGGTGGTGACCAGATGGAAAATGGGGTTCGCGGTACTCCTACTCTTTCATGAGGACGTATACAGATACAATTTTAACCTTTTCATGCAAAGCGTTACGCATCCTATCCTCCTCTCTTCCCGGAGGTTTATCCTTATTGGAGAGCAGCCATTTTATGACAATTGATGCTGAATCATAGGAAGAGCCCACCGCAATTGAACGAGGGGGAGTTACTGTAACAAGAAGGACACATTTAATTTAACATTATTGAGTGCAACCACAAAGAAAACCCCTGCGAAGCGAAGATATAGCCCGGGCTCTTATCGAGAGTGGTTGGTCCCCCCATAGTTCACACGGAAAGGCACATGAAATGTTCTTGTTATTGATAACAGAGGGAGCATATGCAGATACATGTTGCCCAGTAGCCGGATGGTAGTTACTTTATGGTTTAGATAACTTAACATGTAAGTTTAATGTATGTTTTATGCGAAGTAACATTTATTGTTTGGTTCTTTAGACCAGTTATTGGTTCTGCATTAGTCCCCTTCTCTTTAAAGCCTATAGAACACAAATAACAGCTCCAGGAGCGAAAATAAAAAAAGAACACATAATAAAGAACATCATATAGACTACAGAACATAATTAAGAACATCATAAATTCTGAAAACTCCAAAAACCTGCGTAGGAAGAAAAAAAACCTTCAACCAGTACAATTCACCAGAGTTCAATCAGACTGGCAATCAAACTGAATGGGGAAACTGGGCAGAGGACCCTTGAATGAGGAGTGGGGCCTGGCTGGAAGTGTGGTGGAGTGCCTCCCTCCCAGGCCTCATTGTTCCTGGAGTGCTTACAGTGGAACTTTATTCAACAGACCTTTTCCTGCCAGGCTCCTTAGGAGGAACTCAAAAGTAATTTATTTTATCCTCTCCATGCTCTATGTATGCGCTCTCACTAGCGCGCGCCCCGTCGTAAAAAAAAAAAAAAGGATAGGCCAGTTGGGCCAAATTGTGCATGGCACACAAATACGTTTTGCCAATTTAGATAATGGATGAAAAACTTAAGCTGCGATATTTCTCGACACTGCAACCAGTGCCAGGTGTGGCTGCCTGCCAGAGTTTCATCATTTATTGGTCCATTATGCAGTACAAAGTCCAGAGCCAGAGATATTAATCTGTGCCCACGACCAGACTGGAGGACGGAGGGAGCTAGGCAACACAATTCCACATCTGCAATCTAGTTAGGAGTGCCCTTCATGTAGTATGTGAATGACACGGTGACTCAAGGGAAAGAAGCGGAGACAAAAGTGTTGTACGTCATCCTTATCTCTCAGAAGAATGTAGGCAAACAGGTAGTCAGTCCCTTTTTGCTCGGAAACCGAGCAGAGTTTGAGCTGAAATTGTAAATTAGTTTAGGGTGATAAACATTCCTGACTAGGCTTGGCACAGTCTTGGACTTGTTCAAATGATATGGTGTCTCAGGGGCTGTGGTTCAGGAGTTGATTTTCTAGTTTGCGAAATACAGAAGTGTATAGGCCTTCCACACTGATCAAAAACAGTTTGATGGTACAAGTAAGCTGGAAGAAAGACTGAATGTGGATGTCCACCACAGTATATATATTTATATCTGTCCGTGTTAGTTTTACATTAGTATACATTTGTGTTTAAGTCTTACTTGTGTGTGTATTAAACTGTATAGTGTGGTTCTGGCTGCTCTGATGATGATGATTTTATGTCCACTAGGGGGCACTTGAGTGTAAAAAATGGGACATATAAACGGTCTTCCAAGAGGAGAGACAGAGAGATGTCTCCTTTTTATTCAGTTATCTGCTGAGGGAGTTGTGGTCTATTAATAGACATGTTGCAATAGTTACATAGCTGCTGTTGTTTAAATCTTATAAACGCAAAGTAAGACCTGTTTGGCAGAGAATATAGCAATCTTCCTTAGGTAGGCTATTTGGGTTGCATGCATTGTGAAACAAAACAATCTTCTGTTGTTTCAATGACAAATCATCTGTTATGTTTCTCTAAGTCACTTATGGCGAAATTATCATAAATGTTAACACCTTTTTCTTCTCTTTCTCAGATAATGATGAATACAGACCACCAGTATGGAAATCATACCGTAAGTAGACCTATAATTATTATGCTCTGTGTCTCTGTGGGTGTGCTAATGTTAGCGTTGCGGTGATGACTAATGGTTGACCCTGTGTGCTGTGTGCTGTGCTAGTGTACCAGCTCCAGCAGGAGGCCCCACACCCCCGCCGGGTCACCTGCACCTGTGAGGTAAGCAAAGCACTGCGGACAAATACTGTAACATTGCCTCCCTATCCAACACTGAGACAGACTCGTACAAGACAAACTTACTCACACTGCAGACAAATACTGTAACAATGCCTCCTGTCCAACACTAAGACAGACTGGTACAAGACAAACTCACTCTCACTGTGGACAAATACTGTAACAATGGCTCCTCCTGTCCAACACTGAGACAGACTCGTACAAGACAAACTCACTCACTCTAAACGCCTCCTGTCCAACACTGAGACAGACTCATACAAGACAAACTCACTCACACTGCGGACCAATAACAATAAAGTGCCTCCCGTCCAACACTGAGACAGATTTGTACAAGACAAACTCACTCGCACTCAATGCCTTCTGTCCAACACTGAGACAGACTCATACAAGACAAACTCACTCACTCTCAATGCCTCCTGTCCAACACTAAAACAGACCTGTACAAGACAAACTCACTCTCACTGCGGACAAATAATAGTAGAGTGCCTCCTGTCCAACACTGAGACAGACTCATACAAGACAAACTCACTCTCACTGCGGAAAAAACAACAATAAAGTGCCTCCTGTCCAACACTGAGATGACACTCAGACTCGTACAAGACAAACTCACTCACTCTAAACGCCTCCTGTCCAACCTGTACAAGACAAACTCACTTTCGACTCACTCTCCTTTCATCCCGCACTCTATTCATACATTTTGACACATTGATTTCAGTTTGCGGAGGAGTGCACTGAGTTCTTTTTAGGCCGGCGGTCAATAAAGTGTGCTACAGAGAATCCATATTGTTCCCCCCCGTTTAAGCGGAGCACTTTGCAGATGAGGAGGGAGGAACGAGTCAGTGAAGTGAAGGGGGGGTTTGTGTATCTGGGTCACACATTAGTATCGAATTGCAGTGGATTACTGCCTTTGTTTCACTTAATGCATACAGTCCTGATTAAAGCTGTGCTGCTGTGTTTCAGCCTTGACTGTAAACATATCGGCACAAAAAAAGAGGAAAAAAAAAAAACAAGAAAAGATTATCCATTTCTCAGTCTAAAAATGACCATCCCCCAATCATGAATTAGTCAGGCTTACTGTGTGTGGGTAATTAAACTACGTGCAGTAATGGTGTTTCCATTATTCATCTGTGTTAATGTTGTGAATTTTAATAGCGTGTATGTCTCGATGATAAATGCCCACCGAGTTTTCGTTAGACAGTCTCTCTGGGCCCCAACATGGGGGATCACCGGTAGACCCCCTTTTTCCTTTGGATTTGCTCTGGGCAAAACATGTTGGTGTTGTTCAGCTGTGGCCAATCTCCTGAATAGTCAGTAAGAACAATGGATGTCAATGGATGTAGCCAAAATAACAAATGTTTACTTATTTCTTTGCTTAACCCTTTTTTAAATTTATATTACTGTCTCAGACTGTAAAAAAACCTCCAGGACATTCACAGATAATTAATAATATGCACATACATGCACTCCGCACACCCACACACACACACACACACACACACACACTCAGAGAGAGAGCTATAGAGAGATACACACCCTCACACGCAGAGAGAGAGACGTCTGTGGCTGGCTTTAAAACAAATGGGTGGAATTTTAATGAAGTGCTGATGGGGCGAATGCTGGCGGTAATTCAGCAGGTATTATGCGAGGGTCCTCAGCACAGCGTCTCAGCAGATTGGGCGCTCCCTTAATTAGCCTGGGATTAGGAGCCAAACGGCAGCGTTTACGTGAATTGTATCATGAAGTAGTAGATGTGTCACCCACCTTCCTCCTCCCTTTCCTGTAAGTTAAAGGCATTAAGAATTCACTCTGATTGGTTCTCAGAAGAAGAAGAGGAGGTGTGTGTGTGTGTAGTGTATGTGTGTGTGTGTAGTGTATGTGTGTGTGTGTAGTGTATGTGTGTGTGTGTGTGTGTGTGTGCGCTGATCAGCAGGGTGTATGGACCCCTTATAAAATCACTCTCCCTAGGGTAAAGGTGCTGTTTTGTGTGGTGCCAGCTTTAACCCTGCATTATCTGTGCAAAGCTGGGGTTGAAAGGCTCTGATTTACATGCGATTCAAAATATATGCAAATATGGCAACAGTGGGCCTTAAGCCGGCTCTCGACTCACGGCACACAATATGCTCCTCTCTGTAGCCTCCAGCCAGAACCCTCCCATGTGGTTAGAGACGTCCGGGCTGTGGTTTCAGTTACCCAGTGCAGAAATTAGAACATGATCTACCAGATTTATGTAGAATAAGAGTAAACACCACTGTAGATATGTAGATGTGTTTAGCCGATACCTGCCCACATTTGAGAAGCTAAATCCAGGAGATTTTTAGCAGCGGTGGTTAAGCATATTGGCTTTATTTTTAATAAAGTGGTACGGACCTTGGAAAATGCAGGAGATTAGTAATACAAAATGAGAGGGGGGTGGGAGATGGGTATGAAAAAAGGGAGAAACACAGACAAATGGGGGAAGAGTTGGCAGCTTAGCTTTAGCCAGGTGTGGGCAAGGATCTGACAGCAGGGTGATCCTGGATCTGTGTAAGGGTGACTGGGCAGTGTAGAGTGGAGAGAGTGTGGCTGGCTGTGCTTGGCATGTGGGCAGCTGTGATCTAGTGGTTAGAGAGTTACAAGGATACAAGGATGGTTTATTGTTACATGCATAGACATACTGGGTAGAATAGGACATGCAGTGAAATTGGTGGAATTGGTCTTAAGATTGGAGGGTTGCAGGTTTGAATGCCCAGGTTCCAATAGGAAGAAGAGGTGGGAGAGTAAACAACTAGCACTCCCTGACACCCTTATCCATGGCTAAAACTATGGGCAGAAATATGTGCCATCAGAACCTGAATTCGAGGAATTTATAATTGAATTTGAATAGCTAAACTTGAATAATTGCATTGGAAAAACTGAATTTGAAACACACAGTTTGAAATTGTATTCATTAATTTGAATTGTTGCACTGAAAAACTGAATTTGAAAAGTATATTTTGAAATTGGCTTTATTCACATTCAGTTCCCAAAATTCAAATACAGTTAACGAAATGCGAATTCAAATTTACTGTGACACACATCCGGGTAGTTTAAGGATGGCGGAAGAGCAATCGAGCACAGATACACAGGACTCCCCCTCAGCCTGGGTTTATTCACAATTCTTTCCTGGTTACAATAAGCCAGCATCACAACTTCCGGCCGCGACGCTCTATCAATAAAGTCTGTTCAGCTGTCATTCAGGGAACTGTCATTTCGCGTCAGCTATTTTTCCGTAACGTCTTTAACAATGTCATTTTACACCCGATGCCTACAAGACCTGCCCAGGATTACCGTGGACGATGTTCACCGTATTTTCCAACGGCACAAACCCACAACATCCAGCCAGAAAAGGTTATACGTGACAAACTTCATTCACAATTATGAATTACGTGGCTAATGAAAATCAGCACGGCTGTAGTGAATGTTTGCCAGTAATGTGTTTTCTAAATGAAATAGACTCAGGTTTAACACATGTATTTTTTTTTTTACTGTTCTTTGTTATGAACATACAGTCGTTGTATTGTTTTTGCGTTGCGTGGCATTGTGTTAGCTCGAAGTTGTTTGCTAATATGACCGCTACTTCTCTTTCTCAGTGTCTGACAAGAATGAGGCAGGAGAGGTGTCAATGAGGGCAAACTGCTTTAGATCAATGAAGAAGAACGAGGCGCCACATACATTGAGTGTAGGGAAAAGCCAGTTAAGAAATGTCTTTTTAAAATGTGTCCTTAAACGGCACTAACTTACAAGTGTACGATACGATATTGCCATTTTGCCGTCTGTGCTCTTATCTGCTGATCAGATGTTGTGGAAGACGGTAATTCTCTGGCTGGATGTTGTGGGTTTGTGCCGTTGGAAAATACGGTGAACATCGTCCACGGTAATCCTGGGCAGGTCTTGTAGGCATCGGGTGTAAAATGACATTGTTAAAGACCTTACGGAAAAATAGCTGACGCGAAATGACAGTTCCCTGAATGACAGCTGAACAGACTTTATTGATAGAGCGTCGCGGCCGGAAGTTGTGATGCTGGCTTATTGTAACCAGGAAAGAATTGTGAATAAACCCAGGCTGAGGGGGAGTCCTGTGTATCTGTGCTCGATTGCTCTTCCGCCATCCTTAAACTACCCGGATGTGTGTCACAGTAAATTTGAATTCGCATTTCGTTAACTGTATTTGAATTTTGGGAACTGAATGTGAATAAAGCCAATTTCAAAATATACTTTTCAGATTCAGTTTTTCAGTGCAACAATTCAAATTAATGAATACAATTTCAAACTGTGTGTTTCAAATTCAGTTTTTCCAATGCAATTATTCAAGTTTAGCTATTCAAATTCAATTATAAATTCCTCGAATTCAGGTTCTGATGGCACATATTTCTGCCCATATAAAACATCTAACCCCACATTTGCTCCAGACAGTAACTGAAGCCCTGTACTTCAGGAACTGTGTGTCGCTTTGGATAACAGCGTCAGCTAAGTGTAATGTAATATAATGTAATATGGCCATTTCACCTGAGGACTGTGTCTGTTAAAGCCAGGGCACAGTGGCACTCCCTCTCAGCCACAACAGCCTCGCTCTCCGCCCTGAAGGCATGAGCCCCACTGGGCACGTGCAGACGGATGGGGCTCAGCTTGGCCCCTCCTACCCTCTGCCCGGCTGCTTGCTGAGCCTGTGGTCACCAGAAACGAGATGCTGTAGGCTTGTGGTGTTTATCTTATTTCCTGTGTTGTCCCTCCATGCACATGCTGGAGGGCAGGCAGGCAGGCGGGCAGGCAGGGGAAGCAGGGGAAGCCTACTGCCCACTCATCCACACTGTTTGTCTCAGGACTGATGGGCTCAGTCGGGTCCATGATTACTCCTAATTAGGCCAGATGTCCACCATCCGTGGGCCTTCTGATCTTAATTAAGTGGACTGGGCCACTCCAGGCTGTGCATAGCCTTTGTTTGCTTGCTTGGGGTTTTTGAAAATGATATGATTGCTGCCTAAATAAACACACACCAGCATGTTGATTTTTTTTTCACCCCCGAAAGCCAAGCTATTTTTTTTCTGTTCAATATTTCATGCAGGAGGGAAAAATGTTTTGAGGCTCATCTAGCAGTTGTTTACACGTCACTGAGGACACATTCCAGGGCTTCGCCCGTGTCATTGTGGTACGCTTGCTTGTGTTCCCGGATGCTCTCGGACCAGTAAAATTTAGTGTTTATTATGTTCCTATGGGTACCTTTTTGAAGTGGAGCCCTGTGTGAATATTCCTCCCGACCTTTTTTTTTTGTCTGTGGTATCCGGGATAGTGTACTGCTGCTAAATTCCTACCTTTTTTTTACCAGGCTCCATAAGTCACCTTGTCCTGAACTGTCCTCTGCTATAAATTCCCTCCCTAAAATGTGTACCATCCCTGAGTGTTGGTAAAGGTAGTCTAGATGGAAGAGTAAGATGAAAAGAGCATCGAAGGAGGGCCCACTTGAAAGGTGCTTTTAGCACTGAGGAGGAGATGAGCTGGCTAAGTAAAGAGAGCACTGCCAGCATCTATAAATGAATTATACCTGTGCGTTGATGCACTCCAAATAGCATCTCCATCTCGCAGAGTGCACGCTTTGTAAAGGGCAGATAGTCCTGGTGACGCAGAGTGGGGTTTTGTGTATTATTAATCACCGACCTTAGAGACCGTGTGTGGGCCCAGCTGACTCATCACATGGTTCAATAGACATTCACAATCAGATCAATGATGCTCCATTCCAGCGTTTATTTTAAACCAGTAATGGTCTTTCAGGTTTAGTTAGGTTTTTTTTTCTTTCTTTCTTTGGTCCTATGTTTGAGTTTCTGTATCTGGGTTGTTGGAAGAGAGTTCACTGAGGAGTTTGTTTGCACGGGTCACCAGAAGCTCCACATCGAGACACGTGATACTGTAGCTGACCAGATTCCATTAGGACCCTTTGTTTCTCTGCAAACAGTCATGGAGGCAGAGGTCATGGGTACTAACAGAGGCTTATTTGTTTATAAAGCGCAGGTGGTAGACCAGGTGCATTTTAGTAGAGTCAGAAAATGCTCTTCATACACAGATTTAAAGTATGTCACCTCAGCTAGCCACCACAGCTAATTTTATTTCCCCCATTTTGTTACTGCTCAGTTATAGTAGGTATCTTTTTATCTTTTTTTGTTTTGTTTTGTTTTTTAAGATAATTTGGAGGAAGAATTACGGTCCAGTTTATTTATTTTTATGATGCTTTTAGAGTTTGCTTGCTTGGGCTGGGGCTTGTATCCTGCATGTCCTTGTGTTTCAATCGGCACTCTAATCGCTCACTGAGGACCAGTCAAGGTCAGGGCCACCAGCAGTCAATGCGGAGCAATATCTGTCTCCACTGGAGTGTGGCGTGGGGGCTTCAAGTAGCTCATTTTTCTGCTGGGCAGAGAGCAGACAGACAGGCAGAGCAGAGTGTTCAGAGCCCATTGTGAGCCTGCCTGCAAAAAGAGAGGGGGGAGAAAAAAAACTGATCCGCAGCATTCATAATCATTTTCTGGTGAGAAAAATGTGTGCTGGTAATGGACAATAAAAGACTGTATAAACCCCCCAAATTGATGAGGAGCATTTGTGGTAGCTCCCCCCCTCTCCTCTCGCTCACTCTCCCCGTGTTTTAGCGATCCTTGCTGGGGCCCATTGTTACAGATTGCTCCTCTATCATTGCAGGCACAGTTGCCTTTGATTTATTGGCTCCACAGCTTTCTTGATTCCGCTCATTAGCTGGTTTCATTACCCCGTCGGTCATCTCGTCGCCTGCCAGATTGCTCCTCTGAACCGCATTTCGGCGAGCGAGATTGCACCGGGTCCTCGCCGAACAACAGTGCGCACCCCTCTGCATCTTAAGCACTCTGTCTTCCCCCCCCACCCGCCATAATGGGGTATGATATGGAGAACCCTCTCAGAAGGACTGAGGCAGACTCCAGAGGGGATATATTGTTCCTGAAAGCGTACAGTCTCTCCTGTTCTGTACAACCCCCCACCCCCCCCACCCCTCTCACACACACACACACACACACACACACACACACACACACACACACACACACACACACACCACACCCCACCCCAACCCCCCCCAATCAGTTTTTGTCATCTTATTGGAAAGGCTGCCCTTGCCTCTACGCCAAGAGTTCCCTGGGGCACTGTGCAGCGGAGCCAGCCCACCCCTCCTCATCTCGGCCCCTCAATATTCATTTCATGTATTACAGTGGAGGGCCCTGGCAGGCTATGGATTAGGTGGGGGTTGGGGGTGGCGGTAGATGGGGGTAGGTGGGGATAGGTGGGGGTAGGTGGGTGGTGGTTGTGAGGGGGGGGGTGGGAGGCAGGAAGGCGCTGTGTTGCTGATGTGAATGCAAAGTGAGCAGCTCGCGGTGCGTCTGAAAACGACCCGACGCCGTTCTAATCTGATCCACCCGCCTCCCCCAACCCCCCAGCAATCACCGCCACCCTTCCTCCACCTCCATCACCACCACCACCAGCATCCACCCCCCTCTTTTTCGCTATTCATAGAGCTTGCTGATAATCAGCAGCCTACAGTGGGCCATCTCAAGGTTAAATGCTGGGGCGGAGTTGCCCCTTTTTATTTATTTGTTTGTTTTATTATCACACATATGCAGCACTCCTCAATTTCAGACTTTTGTGTCTGATTTATTCTGCGCCCACCCTCCCTCCACCAACCACCACTCCCATCCCTACCACCACCACTGCCAAATACGCCACTGCTACAGGCAGTGACTGTAGAGAAACAGGTTCATATCCCTACCACCACTACCAAACACACCACTACTGCTACAGGCAGTGACTGTAGAGAAGCACGTTCATATCCCTACCACTACTACCAAACACAGCACTACTGCTAAAGGCAGTGACTGTAGAGAAACAGGTTCATAAACAGTGATTGGTGCAAACGGTCCTAGTGGGACTGCTCTGCGGGCCAGACGGCTGCCCAGTGCCATGGCACATTGATTGGTCACAGCCCAGTCTGGTGCGGGTGAGGGTGTGTGACCCAGTGGCTCACACTGAAACTGGATCTTTCAGATCTATTGATGATCTTCATCACCACCCCATTTTACCGCCACTAGGCGACGAATACGAGAAGGGCACATAGTTCCACAAACATGAAAATGAAGTCTATTGTGAAAGTGAACCCGAGTTTTTTTTGTAATATAGAACATTTATTATCGACATCTGTGGTGGCTGTATTTTGATCAAACTATTTTTTTCTCTTTTCCCAGGTGGAGAATCGACCCAAATATTATGGAAGAGAGTGAGTGACACGAGGATTATCTGAGGATTTGTGATGCCTTATTTTGTTTGACACAATATGATTTTAGTATTGATCGATAGTGTTTGCTGATCAAACAGTAATTTTTTTCTGGGCAAACAGTAATCCCTGTGTGATTCCCAAAGGTACCATGGGATGATATCCAGAGAGGAGGCTGACCAGTTGCTGAGTGTGGCAGAAGGCAGCTATCTGATTCGGGAGAGTCAACGGCAGCCGGGGACGTACACATTAGCCTTACGGTTGGTACAGCTAACATGGCCCCCTTATTTTCTAAATAGACCATTTATGTGCCTAGCTAATTATTTTAAGAGGAAATTTAACGGAAAAGAGTTCACTTTGAAGCCTTTCCAGTGAAGCCCTGCTTATGTCTAATTTTTCGTAGTATTGCTGTTTAAGTGGATTACCATAAATAAAAATAATTTTGAAGTAATCTTCAGTGTACGTTGCTTCAAATCACTGCGTATAATACAGTAATTGGGCCTGTCTGTTGTGTAGCTGTTGGTCAGATGCTGTTTCTGTGACAAATAAGGGGGAGTGTTGCTGATGGGGACTTAAAGTGGATTAGGCAAACGGCTGCTTACCCAGAGCTGCCACTTGTGCGTATACAGTACACGGCTAAACGTCTGTGACGAACTTTGGCCTAATGAGGGAGACAGGCTCTGGCCTGGCCACAGCACAACAGCAGCTCCGCTGGCCATAGAATCAGGCAAAGGACATCATTGACTCAAGGTTGGCAGAACCTCTTCTGGCCTGTCCCCTGGCCTCCCTTCGAGCCCTGCTCTGTCATGAGGATGCTCCAGATCTGTTTTAAGTAGATCTCTATCTGTGCCCTTAGTGCAAGTGACCCAAGACTTCACCGGCACACACTGGTGTGGTACTTCATGCAGGTGCAACCATGCAGTGCTTCACTTGGCTTTCCATACAAATGCTCAGCTCACCTTTCATGCTCTCACTACCATTTCTCTCTCTCTGTCCCCCCTCTCTTTCTCTCTTTCGCTCTTGCTTCCCCTTTCTCTATCTCTATGTCTTTGTGTCTCCATTGCCTTTTTTTCTCCACACTTCCTGACATGGGTCTTAGCACATTTTCAGTGGCTCTCTCTCTGTTTCTGTTGCTGTCTTTCTCCCTCCCTTTCTCTTTCCCTTTCTATATGTCTCTATTTTTTTGTCAGGTGCTACCATGGAGTGCTGCACTTAGTTTTCTGTACTAATGCTCAACTCACCTGTTTTTCTGACTTTCATTTCCCTCTCTATCTGTCACTCTCCCTCCCTTTCTCTGTGTCTCTCCACTTTTTGTATGTCTCTCCACTTTTTTTTCAGGTGCCATCATGGAGTACTTCACTTAGCTTTCCCTTCTCCTGTTCTCACTTCTTTCTCTCACTCTTATTTCTATCACTCCATGTCTCTCTCTCGCTCCCTCCCTGTTTCTCTCTCTCTCTCTCTCTCTCTCTCTCTCTCTCTCTATCTCTTTCCCTCTCTCCTCTTTCTCTCTCTCTATCTCTTTGTCTCTCCATTTTTGCCTTTTTTTCTCCACACTTCCTGACACAGGTCTTAGCACATTGCCGGTGGCTCTCTCTGTCTCTCTCCCTCCCTTTCTCTCTCCCTTTGTCTATGTCTCTATTTTTTTGACAGGTCTACCATGGAGTGCTTCACTTAGCTTTCCATACTCATACTCAGTTCACCTGTTTCTCTCACTTTTATTTTTCTCTCTCTCTCTCTCTGTCACTCCATCCCTTTCTCTCTCCCTTTCTTTATGTCTGTCCACTTTTTCTCAGGTGCCACCATGGAGTGCTTCACTTGGCTTCTTTCTCTACTCATGTCCTCACTTCTTTCTCTCACTCTTATTTGTCTCTCTTTCTCCTCCCCCTCCCTCCCCCTTTCTCTCTTTATCTCTTTGTTTGTCCATTTTTTGTCTTTTTTTTTCCTCTACACACTTCCTGACATGGGTCTTAGCTCATTGTCAGTGTCTGTAATGCGCTTTACTCAGAAGGTCACTCCGGAAGTGCTCGTACCTTTTAGATGTTTGGAAACAGTCAACACTGCGGAGTTCAAATGGCAGTTGGCCTTTAATGGCATTAGTGTCAGTGAGTGGCTGTCAGACATCTGAAATTGGCCCTGTCTTCAAGCCCTCACAGCCTGCAGAGCCCCAGCCAGCCGCACACAAAGACTGCACTGTTGGCCCAGGGAGAATCGGGCAATCCCACAAGCAATATATTTCTTCATGGTCGACATTCAAACCCACCGCCACCCCCCCCCCCTCACCCCACTTGGGGATCTTGGGATAACTCACACAGGAAACCAGTTGAGTGAGTGAAAAAAAAGTAAAACAGGAAAAAAAAACACAACTTCATATCTAACAGACAATTTCCTGTTTGTCTGACAGACATTGATATTTCCCTTTCCCCCCTGACAAAAAAAAAAGTGTGGACTGTGTAGAACGTGGATTCGTGCTGGTCCCTCAAAGGACAGCCACCTTAATTTGATGTTCTTCCACACACCCTAATGACAATGACCTCCTCACCTACCATCCCTCTAGTTAAGGCATTGAGTTTCTCATTGTGTGTGTCTGACATTGACATTGTTGTACACCTCTTTGTTGGGCTTCAGTGGTACCTGTGTGTCGCGTTTCTCCAAGACGCTGCTTTATCCTGATCAGCATTTACTTACGTGATCAATGGACATCATTGACTCGAGGTTGCAAACCGCCTCAGCCTCAGCCTCAGCCTCCAGACAGACTTGTGTAGCATAACGCAGACATGTGAGCACTTATGGATCGCATCGGAGAAGTGGGGGCAACCGATATTGAAGAAATAGCAGTCCTGTAATGGCTCTTTGATTAGTGTTGGTGTTATGTCTGTGCAGTTATTAATCACTCTCTCTGTGGCATATTCCATGCTGGGAACTGATCCTTACGTGTGTTTTTAGGTAGGGGGCTTACTGTAGACTATACATGTAGTAGTCAGACGGATGTAGGAAATGTTTTAGGGGGCTACTGTAGACTATACATGTAGTAGTCAGACAGATGTAGCAAGTGTTTTAGGGGGCTTACTGTAGACTATACATGTAGTACTGAGACAGATGTAGGAAGTGTTTTAGGGGAAGTTACACGGCGAGGAGCCCAAAGGTCCAGCAGTTTCCTGCTCTCTGGTTATTGATCAGTGCTAAAAGGGCTCTTTTATTTCAGCCCATTAAGGGCTACTGAGGAGCAAGATGATACAGCTGGCTCATGTAGAAAAAACACACAGCCTGGTCTAATGTTGCACCCTTGTTGCCCTTTCATCGCGAGCTACTTGAGTGCATCAGGAGATGAGCCTCGCCCTTCATCGGGGCGATAGTCTCTCTTTATCGGGCAGCTGACTTTCGGGAAGCAGCAGGGAATCTCTTTTTCCAGCGAGATTGGATTTCTCCCTCAAACCTGCCTGGTGTTTTGCAGGTGCTTGTTCCCTGTCCCGTCTGGTCTAAAGTAAAGTAAATACCTGTGTGTTTCAACTCCACAGCTTTGGCAACCAGACCAGGAACTTCCGGCTGTACTATGACGGCAAGCACTTTGTCGGGGAGAAGCGCTTCGAGTCCATCCACGACCTGGTGACGGACGGCCTGATCACGCTCTACATCGAGACCAAGGCGGCCGAGTACATCGCCAAGATGACCATCAACCCCATCTACGAGCACGTGGGCTACACCACACTCAACTGCGAGCCGGCGCCCAAGAGGCACACGCAGCACAGTCCCGCACTCAGGGACGTTCCCGATGCACGCGTGCCGCAGGGGGATGAGGGCAGCCTGGAGGAGAGGGTGAGTCTGCCTTCTGTTCCTATGAGGAGGGTAGGGAGGTAGAGAGACCAGTGGTAGCAGACAGAGAGAAACAATGAGAAGAAGAATAAAATAAAGAGAGAGAGACTGGCAAAAAAGAGAGGCAAAAAGAGACATGCAGAGAAAGAGAGCGAGCGAGGGGGGGGGGAAAGGGAAATTGAGAGATTGGACAGTGAATATCATTTTTTCCTGAGAGTTTTATAGAGAGGCTGTTTTTTTCCCCCAAGATTTGGAGTCTGGGGAGTTTTTGCTGTCAGCTGCTTTTCCTAAAATTCTTATAGGGCAATGGAGGGCAGTACCATCTGTTTTGAAGAGTGGGGGTGGAAGTTTGTGTGGGGGTTGGGGTGGGGTCGTGTGTGGGGGGGTGTTTGTGGAGTTATGCAGTAAGTATGTTGGGTTGGTTTGGCCCAGTTATTGCTGTAAAACAATACTGCTTATATGGGGGTGAACATTTGTTTGAGCATGTGGGGGGTGGTGTGTGTGTGTGTGTGTGTGTGTGGGGGGGGGTTTGTGGAGTTATGCTATAAGTATGTTGGGTCGGCTTTGTCCAGTTATTGCTGTAAAACAGGGCTGCTTATATGGGGGGTGGACATTTGTGTGTGTGGGTGGGGGGTGGTGTGTGTGTGTGTGTGGGGGGGGTGTTTGTGGAGTTATGCAGTAAGTATGTTGGGTCGGCTTTGCCCAGTTATTGCTGTAAAACAGGAGGTACATGAGTGTGTCTCAGTGATTGCTCTGTCATTATTAGGCTGATAAAGAGCCATGCTGCATAACAGCCCCCATTCAGACCCACAGCGCTGCGGTCCAGCACAGGCTTCACTGTGTGCTCACAGGGCTGTTCTGTGTTCTGTGTTCTGTGTTCTGTCCTTTATGACCACGCCATGCCGCCTTGACAGTGCGCAAATGCTTTGATGCCGGCATGTTTTGGCCTCTGGCAGATTGTTTGTCTTGATAACCTGTTTCAGCAAAAGGGGTTCAATTGTTTCTGACTTCATCTAGGGGGCATAATGTCCCACAAAGTATGGCTAACAAGCATATCTAATAAGAAGGCATTTGTGTCCTCCAGTCCACATGTAAGGCCAGTGCTGGTGGTTATTCACACTGAAAGGAGAGGGCAGTGGGGGAAGTTGCTGTGTTTCTGTACTGCAGTAACTTGCCCCTTTATAGTGGTAACTGCTTTATTGAATTCAGTTTGGTCATTTTATTTTATACGATATGCTTTTAATTTAACAACCCATTGCCTGTTTTTGGGGTAAAACCTACTTAAAAAACTGAAACATCAGCTTTAAAGGTGTATTAAAATGGTTGAATGGAGTTTTGATCCTTGTTCTGTAATGTGACATACACAAAAACATTTGCTTGGATCTGTAATGCCTCAGAAGTTTCCTAAAAACCTCTCTCAGAAAGCTATGTTTGGCTGGGGGATTTTAAACCTGTGTTTTTTGCACCTATTTCTGCTCAGCTACGTAGCATCAAATGCTGCAAGAAGCTGGTTTGTTATTGTTCCAGGTTTGTAATACTGTCAGAGGTGAAGTAGGCTGAACAATGTAACAGCCTGTGGTTAAATGTGGTGGGAATCTGATTAAAAATGAACAGCAGCCATGCATCTTGTGCATTTCTTTTAGTAGGGAGGTTGTGAAAAGTTTGCACACTGCTTTCACAGTCTGGAAGAGCATACCTAGGAACACCTAGGCCTTGAACTTTGCAAATATTTGCTGTAAATATTATTTGCCATAGGTGGCGAGAGGGTGGGTGCATGCCAATTGCCATTGCCATGCCATTTTTAAGAGGAGGGAATGGAATGAGAGTGGGGGGGGGGAGCAGTGAGGTACATTTTATGTTATTTGTATACGTTGTTCAGATTGGCCCATGTGCCCTGTCTCTGCACATCTAACTACGACTCAGTCTGTTTCAGTTAACACGTATCTAAAGGAGGCCCTCAATGCATGTCTTGCTAGTCCAATCTCCCCTCTCAACACACCCTAATCAGTAACCCAGAAAGCGGCTCCCTGATGGGTCATCACCACTGATTAAGAGCCCAAATCAGTAAGCATATGCGGTCATGTATGACAACGAATCAATCAGTCGCAATTAATCATGCTAATGCAGCACGGCCATTGGTGCTGTTAAATATTTGCTAATTACCGCTCGACGGCTGATAATCTTTATTTTACTTCCACGTCGTTTGAAATGATGGACTATGGAAATCGCAGCTCAGTCGCTGTGCACAATGAATCTGTTGTGATGTAAATGAGGTTGGATGACTGGGAGACTGGGGGGAAGAAGACGCATACAGAATAACCCGGTTATCAGAGAGAGAATCACGAATGTGGTATTGAAGAAACAGCTGTGACCTGAAGGTGCCTGTATGTATGCGACGTGCAGACAAAAGGGGGCCAAGTTCCCGCCGTGCAGCGTGCAAGCACAATCTTGCAGCGCGTGTTTGTTTTCCCAGTGGTGTTATCACGCCGGCCGTGCCGCGCCACGCTCCGTCTTTGTTGTTTTTTTTTTGTTTTTTTTTCTGTAGTACAGCATCCGGTGCGATATTGTGGCTGAATGTGAATGGCTAGTGGCAGGCTGCCCCTGCGTCTCCTCTTGTGGAGCCAACGCAGTTCATTTTGGAGGGATGACGGATGGTGTGTTGACTCTGAACGATGAGCTTCGCTCCACAAATTACTTTTCTATCTCGACGGGTCTGCCGGCCAACAGCGCGCACACTCACACTCACACTCACACACACACACACACACACTTACACTCACACACACTTACACTCACACACACTTACTCACACACACACACTTACTCACACACACACTCTTACTCACACATACACACTTACTCACACACACACACACACACTGCTGGGGCCAGGAAGGAGCAGTGTTCCTGTCGCAGTGTCGGTAATATCGGTAATCTCCAGTAATTGAAAGTCGCACCAACGCCAGGAAGTCTGCTTCTTCCAGTACGGGCCGGCTCGGGTCGGAAGAGCGCTTTCTCTCTCTCTGTCCGTCCGTCTGTGGAAATATTGCTTCATTGTTATTGCAGAGCGCAAGCCAGGAGAGTAGTTGCGGGAGAGGAAAAGGGAGGTGAGGAGAGGAGAGGAGAGGAGAGGAGAGGAGGGGGGGTGGTAGGCAGTCAAGGATCTCTTAAAGCACCACATGACATTACAG
>CM059269.1:7805324-7885324 GCA_030347295.1 Setipinna tenuifilis
TCCACAAGTCAAGTGGCTTTTCCGTCTCGGTGGCGTGCCAATAAATCCAACCCCCACTCTGACCTAAATATCACACACAAATTTCAGTCCCAGCCTGACGATAACTAGAGCGTTTGACCGCCTCTGAATGTCAATGAGTCGAGTGGGCCAGTGCCCCAGACCCAAAGCCATATTGAAGACAGTTTCCCTGAGATAAGAACCCACACAGAACTGACAATCCCCTCTGCCTCACCCTCACACGTGTGCTCAGCTTAAGGAACACCTTACATGAGCTGTTCACATGCCAGACTGGCATTTCTAGGGCCCTCTCAGTGCCAGGGTGCTGTGTGGCATGAGAGAGAGAGCGAGACAGACAGACAGAGAGAGACACAGACAGAGAGAGACAGACACACAGATAGAGACAGAGACAGACAGACAGACAGAGAAGCAGCAACATATAGGAACCAACAGAGATGTTCCTGACTGACTAATGATTTGGGGGTAGGTTAAATAGGGTTGAAAATATTGAGAAGAATTGTGGTAAGAGGTCCATCAGTACTCAATGCCGTGATGTACCCTGGGCACATGTATTGGACATCCCAGTGGGTCTCTGTGGTCGTGTCTGTGCCTGTGTCCTGCCCTGGGCAGAGCAAGTTCCTGTGCAAACAGGCATGTTGTCTCCTGCAGAACGGAGCTGAGTGGATGGGACAGGGGGTGTGTTCTGCTGCGGCACTGTTGTGTAACTGCGATCGATCCAGCTCCAGCTCCAGCTCCGCAGAGCTGCAAGAAGGAGAGCCCAAGGAGGCGCAGGTGCCTTGCGCAAGGGGACGTCTCGTCTAGTCTTGTGAGCGCACATGGGCCGGTCCCGACTCCAGAGCCTCTCCCTGCTCACTGCTCGCTGCCGTAGTGCCAGCTCAGCTCTTTGCCTCGCCTTGCCGCTGTCACTGAGCCAAAGGCTGTCCTGCCCGCGCCACATGTTCTGCTCGGTAGAGACATGCCGCTGAGAACATTGTGTGCTTCAGACTCTCCTCTGCAGACTGTGAGAAGTCAAGGGTAACTTCCAGAACAACTTCTCAGCTCTCTCTCTTGTTTCTTTTTTTCTACACTCTGCTTAGGGAGGTCTGGGACTGATGGTGGTGGTGGTGATGATGATTTGTGGAGGTTTGGGGTTTGCGTGTCACCCAGGCTGTCAAGATAATGCACAGACTCAACAGTGCTACTGTTTGGATTATAACTCCCACAACATGAACGTCAGATCCCCTCGCCAGCCCTGCACGGAAACACGCACAAAATCACTCCCTGGGTTGCAGTAAAAATGAGGGTATAAATTTTGCGGGAGATTTTCTTTTCTCTCCGATGATTTAAATCTTTGTCAGGGTTTGAGGTTATTTCTTCCCTTACACATTTGTGATTGTTTATATGGCTGAGGTGTGTGTGTGTGTGTGTGTGTGTGTGTGTGTGTGTTGGGCTGATGGCGGTAAGCCTGATCCTGTTGTGTGTTTTCTGCTGTGACCTTGCTGTGAGGATGGCAGGGCCAGATAGCAGCGCTCCATACATCACTGTCATGGCAACAGCCACAGCTCGGTAATCTATTTGTCTCGCTGGAAGAGGGAGAAAACACAGTATAATTTGTTTTTCAGCGTTTTTCTGCAAAGTAAGCAAGGAGTGCAGAGGCTGCCTCAGCGCATGAGGCGGTAAATGGAGCTATGGGACACACTATGGCAGAAAGAATAAGGGGAGAGGGCAGCATCCAAACGCCACTTATATATATTAAAGATGACTTTATTATGCCTCCTTGTGTATTTTATTGTGAGAAGTTGACATTGTTCTAAGCAGTCAGTTGTGAATGGCACGGGGTTGCCTCTCTGCTGTGATTGGCACACTCACTACAGTGAATTACCTTTGCTGTGTGGCTTTGCATCCAACATCTTGGGCTGCTTCAGAACAAGTGGAGATTGTTTTCAGAAATTGTCACCACCACCACCACCACCACTCCATTACCCCCCACCCCCCCATCTCCCACCCCCCAGCCCCCCTTTCCTTTCAGGCTGGTTGATTTGGATGGAAAAAACAAGCTGAAACAACGACTCATTCTTCCCCCTACCTCTCCACAGCTTGTTTTGTTGGCTGTCTTGTGTTTTGCTGCGTGTACCATTGTACCTCGAGGGTCCAGGATGAGTGTTTGGAAGAGGGGGGCTGACTTGCTGTTTTTCCCCCAAGGCTCCTCTCTCTTGGAGGGCACAGCAAGATGCAGCAGCACCCTTGTTTCCCAGTCTTAAGAGCCAGCCCAACAACAACAGCAACGAGGACAAGGTTCCACCCAGCAAACTGCACCCAGAGAGAGGCAGCCGGATAGAAATAAGATAAGATGGTGACAGAAGAGAGAGAGAGAGAGAGAGAGAGAGAGAGAGAGGTGTGCTGTGATGGGGAGAGAGATATGGAAGATTCAGAGGCCAGGCAGAGGGGAATGGAGAGGGAAATGGAAAAGGGAAGAAGAACTGATATGAAAAAAAAGTAAAAAAAAAAAAAAAATAGAACGCTGTCCGCTCCAGTTCCGAGGATCATTCGCCTGCGTCAGAGCAGGTCTATTTAGAATCCATCAGTCCCCTGCGGTTTACTGCGCTACAGATTCATGATGCCATGATTATGCATCTTTTTTTTTTCTTCTTCCTCCTTAACTGCTTATGTAACGTTACATAATGTCCTGTTATCTGCAGAGTGAAAAGTAGTTTTCTGCAGTAAACTTTCTCCACCAACACTGGAGTGGTTTGAATGGCACGACGATGATGACGACCAGATATTATTTCTTTGCCAGCGTTCTGTGCCGAGAACAGCCTGCTCCCACTTCCCTCCACAGAGAGTTGCACCTCTCTGTCTCTATCTATCTATTTTCTGCAGGCGAGACGAGAGACGCAAGCTACCGTCAGCCATGTCAACTGTGCCCTCTAATTAAAATGTCCTCGCTTGTCTCCCTCTCTCTGTCTTTCTCTCTGTCGTTTCGTTTTTCTCTGCATTACTTTCTTTCTCTTTCTCTCTCTCTCTCTCTCTCTCTGCTCTTTCTGTATCTCTTCTGAGTGGGAGAAGAGGAATGCAGGTCAAGCTGATGCCACTTCCACCTGGTGATATAACACCACCGCGTCGGAGCGGAGCGTTTAACATTTGCTTATATAACAACACCGATTTCCTCCCACTGAGGCTAGAGTGACCTCACCTCTCCACTGCGAACGCTCCATTCCCGACCGACCGAGGCACTTTGAATATTGCTAGGCAACACGCACTCCTACGACACGCCACTGCAAAGCTGTGTGCGCAAATGAAACGCATTGTGTAACAAACTCCTCTGATAATAAGCATTCATTCTGTTTTCCACTGGTTGAGTTTTTGACATTCACACTTCCTGCGTTCACCCTTCAGACATGGCACAACGTGTCAGGAATGACATTGAAAACGTCGTCCGTTGGTTGTTTAGCGAGACACTTGTGGGAGATGGAAATAAATGATAGTGTGAGAGTGTGAGGTACTCTCCTCTGTATTTGGGGAAATGGAGACAGAGGTAGGGGTGTGGGGGTGTGTGTTGGGGGGGGTCAAATCACTTTGGGGAAAGAGCTGTTTTTTTCCAGAACAATAGATAAGCAAATTATCGGCTGGGCTTATTCAGTTAGCCGGGCCCTCCCGGCCCCCGTGCAAAGCCTGTGCTGCTCCACACACACACACACACACACACACACACACACACACACACACACAGCATCAGCTGGAACTGGAGAGAAATGGGCTTTGCATGTCCAGATGGTTGGGTAATTTTTTTTATTGTTGTTTTGTTTTCTCGGGGAAGAGAGGAAAAAAAAAGGGGAAACAGCCGTGTTTGTTAACAGCACTTAGTAGCATCCATTTCTGAGTCTGAGTCTGCGTCTGCGTCTGTGTGCTTTACGAGCCTTTGCTCAGGGGAGCGCGTCTGAAAAAATGAGCAAAATCCATCAGTGTCAATTATAGGTGGGGATGGAGGGAGGGGCGGAGATGCTCATTCAAAGCCCCACCACATCCTGGGAGTCAAGACGGCAGCGCTGCACCGACCAGCAGGCAATGCAATTACAGCGAAAAGCCCCGCCAAAGCCTCCAGACCCCTGAGAGGGGCTTCAGTAATGTGGGGTTGTTAACTGCAGGTGGGTGGGTTGGGGGTTGGCGGGGAAGCAGCACAAACACAGGGCCTGGCCGTCTCACAGGTAGCCCGGCTGGATGTGATGAGAGCGGGGGAGCCGGCCGGTCGGTCAGGCAGACGGGCGCCTATGGTGCTGGAGAGGTGAACGCCGTTGGAGGCCGCAACTCCGCAGCTCCGGCCCCTTTCATGTCCACCTGGAGGCCCCCTTTATTCTCCACACAGCCTGGCCCGGCCCGGCCCTGCCTGGTCTGGTCTGGCACAGGCATCACAGCCATCACGCTCCACATCGATCCACCGCAGCCGGGGGGAGAGAAGCGACTCCCCCATTATAGTGGCGGTCTCTTTCATGTGAGCCGGCGTCCGGTGGCGCGGATCAGCAAATGAAAGCTCCTCGTTATTGATCCTGAGCCTGAGCTAGACTCGCCCAGTGTGCCGTCAATGTCAGGCCCACTTTTTGCCTGCCTGCCTGTCTACCTGACTTCCTGCCTGCCTGTCTAGTTGCCTGTCTAGCTCCCTGTCTGTCTCCCTGCCTGCCTGTCTACCTGCCTGTGTGCCTGTCTATCTGCCTGTCTGCCTCCCTGTCTGCCTGCCTGTTAAGTTGCCTGTCTAGCTTCCTGTCTGTCTCCCTGCCTGCCTGTCTATCTGCCTGTCTGCCTGTCTGTCTACCTGCCTGTCTACCTGGTTGTCTATCTGCCTGTCTGTCTGTGGACAAGAGTTGAAGGGCCTGTCTGTGGCACAGCAGCAGGGCTTCAATGAGACTGAGGCATGTGGCAGGAGAAAGATTTGTCTCTCTCTCTCTCTCCCTCCCTCTCTCTCTCCCACTCTTTCTCTCTCTCCCACTCTTTCTCTCTCTCCCACTCTCTCTCTCTCTCTCTCTCTCTCTCTCTCTCTCTCTCTCTCTCCCTCTCTCCCTCTCTCTCCCCCCCTCTCTCTCTCTCTCTCTGTCTCTCTCCCTCTCTCTCTCTCTCTCTCTCTCTCTCTCCCTCCATCTCTCTCTCTCTCTGGTGTGTGGGCTGGGCTCCTGTATGGGCTGCTTTGGCCAGGCTGTGTTTGTTTATTGCAGCAGGCTGCCTACGAGGTGCATAATTGGCGTATGATGAGGCTCTCTGAGCTGAACGCTGTGGAGCAGTACTGTGCTGTGCTGCGACATGCCATCTGAGCGAAAGCCTACACAAGGATTAGGGCTGAGTGACATTTCAATGCTAGCAGCATTGTCTTCAGAGGGAGGCAAAAAAGACAGTCTCTTAGTTGTTTCTGTCTCCAATGAGAATGAGAGTGTTTTATTTTTGTCCTCTGTGGGACTTTGTGTGTGTGTAAAGGCTTATTTTTCTCTTTAGGAACAAGACGGCTTCCCAGCCTGCCTCTGTCTGCTCATTTACATGTTGCTTTCATCTTTTTTTAACCATCTGTAAGCAAACGTTTGAAATCTTTACACAGTTTTCTTCCCATTTTAATTGCTCCACGTCTGAACATCTGCCTCTTCAGCTCCTGAATCTCCAGTTTTGAGTCCAGAGTCCAGTTTTGCAATTTCCTTTTTTTAAAAACAGTCCTCTGTATTTTCCTCATTTTGCCTGCCGAGTGAATGTGCCTTATGGTTGCCATTTTCTGTGAGGCAAGCTTTTTTGTCTAAGGGTTGCAGGCATTGTTGGTTCCCCTCCAAACAGAACTGACCACAAATAGAGACATGAGTCTCTGGTCTCTCTCTTTTAACCCCTCGTTTGCTGCCTTCTTTTATGAAAGGCTTGTTAATAGAGGTGTATAGAACTGTGTGGGTTCTGGCACCGTGCTATACTCTGGCTGGGCTGAGTTGAGCTCAACAGAACTGAACTGAACTGAACTGAACTGAACCAGGCTGTGTTGAGCCCAGCTCAGAGATGATGTATGACTCATTCATTGCTCATTATCGTCCCACGCTCCTGCTGTAGCCCCCCCCAAGCCTGTGTGCCTGCCTGCGTGCCTCCCCCCTCCTCCGCCTCTCCCTCCCAGCGGAGCACACAGGGGCTGTGGGGGCGGGGCGCAAGCCTCCATGAAGCCCTGCCAGCCCTTCTCTGATTGGCTGCCGTGACCTGTCTAAGCCTGCGTGACTAGCATTAGGGCCCTCCCCCCTCCTCCTACTCTTCTCTCCCTCCCTCCCTCCCTGCCTGCCTGCCTGCCTGCTTGCCTGGCTTCTTTCCTCTTCCTGCTCTTTCCCCTCCCCTCCCCTCCCTCTCCCTCTCTCCACCCTCCCTCCCTCCCTCTCTCTCTCTCCTCCTCTCTCCTCTTCCTCTCGGCGGCGGCAGCATCCACTGGCAGTGTGCTGCTGAGCTTCCAGGGAGACTATCAGCTCTGCGCAGGGAGGCCAGGATTACCGAGAGCACTCGTCTCATCCCATCTGCATATAGATGCCCACGGAGGGGGGCTGCCACAGCACCCAGCACACATGACCACCCCAGGCTCGCTCTCTTTTGTGGACACACAACTCAGGACTTGATACAGTCTTTACAGGCAATTCTGATTTCGCTGATTTGCTGTCTTGTCCTTTTGCTGGGTGCCTTCCCCGTGGCTCGGAATTTTTTTTTTAATGCGTTGGACTTTTTTGAGAAACAAAAGTCAACCTCGGATCAACTTGTTTAGCTTTAGCAGTAGCTGTTTTGTTTTGTTTTTTTTTTTTTTTGTGACTTGAAGTCATCTGAAAACTGAACAAAATGCTGAAAATATTTTGTCTGATAGGGTAACTCTGTAGAACAGAGGAACTGTCTCTGTCTCTCTCTCTCTCTCTATCCCTCTCTCATTTTAGAAAGCTTTTTGTCTCTCCCTCGCTCGCTCTCTCTTACAGTAGTTTCAGTTGTTTAGACTAGCTAGACTAGCATTATCTTAGCATCAGAATGCCGTCCAGGGAGTCGTATTCTGTGTGTAAGGGGGAAAAGTCGCTGGTCCAGGCCAAGCAGTCTAAGCAGGAGGCCAACCAGCAGGACATGCTGGCCGCTGCCCTGGGCATGCGAATGGGACCTCAGAAGCCTCCGGCCACCATCTGGCAGCCTCTGAAACTCTTTGCCTATTCACAGCTCACCTCGCTGGTGCGCCGCGCCACGCTCAAGGAGACGGACCGCGCGCCCAAGTACGAGAAAGTCCACAACTTCAAGGTAAGCACAGAAACAACACACACACACACACACACACACACACATACATGCAGATATTTTCACACACACTCATTCTCACTCACACATTCACACACACACACACATATACTCCCACACATACTCTCACACCCTCTCTCACATACACATACACATACACACACACACACACACACACACACACACACACACACACACACACACACACACACACAAGCACCTGCTTCGTGCTGGTAGCTCACACTATTTTATGATAACTCATCAGTTTTGTTTTTCTGTAATAATCACTTGCTGTGAGGGCTGTTTTTAGTGGAGGTTAACTGAGGATGAGGCTGTGCGTTGGGTTTGTATGTTTGCACTGAGTTGAAGCTCTCTCTCTCTCCCTAAGAGAGAAGGACAAGGAGGGGAAGGGTTTTTTTAGGCTGGGCTTTTTAATGGGGAGGAAGGGGGGGTGTTTTGGACTGAAAGGAAGTGGACCTCTCGAACAAGGACCGTGGTGGGTCTGCTCACAGAGCCTGTTTCAAAAAAAACAAATCTGTTGGGCTGTGTGTGAGCTGCCTCTGAGTGGAGTGTGTGGGGTGGCAGATGGGCGAGATTAGCCACTAGAAGGGGCTACCATTCAGGCGGGTTTCTGTGTGTGCGTATGTGTGTGCGTATGTGTGTGCATGTGTGTGTGTGTGAGCATGTGTGTGTTTGGCTGTAGTCAGCAGCCCCACTCGCTCACTCCCTGCCTGCCTCGCTGGCTGAGGCTGAGGCTGCTTAATGAAGTAGGGGAGAGGCAGAGGCTTTCTCCATGGGCTGCTGGAAGTGCTGAGTCCTCTAGAGAGCCTCATGTGTATGTGCCGGTAATGGGCTCCTGAGCACTCGCTCTCCCTGCCCATTTACACACCTCAGCACAGCCCAGCACAGCCCAGCACGCCGCACTACACGTCTACTGGCTCCCCCACTTAATCACCAGCAGCAGCAGTAGAGCAGCAGCAGTAGCAGCAGTCACAAACACACACTGGCCCACAGCTCAGCTAGCCAACGCTGCTGTGATGACAACAAACACGGCACAGGGACAAATATAGCTCCAACTGACGCAGAGCTAGCGAAAAATTCATCAGTGTTCAGTTTGTTTGGAAGCCTTTGTTATGGTGCTAATGTTGAGTGATTGTCCATTTCCCCAAACAAAACAACCAATTCAGAGATAGAGATAGCTGGTACAGATTGCTCAACTGGATCTATTTAGGAATAAAGTGTATCTGTCCCCCTTTCAACCAAAAAACAAAAAGAAAAGAAAAAATATTCATCCTTTTTTCACAGACTAGAATTAACTGTATTTATAAGCTCCAATAACACTCCACAATGTAACCCTAATTTTCTCATGGGTGCTCTTTTGAGCTCTCTTAATATTTTCCCCTTTCCTCCACAAACGACTTGTTTTGAAGCATGGCTTTAATACTGAATCACCTGCTTGGTTCCCTGTGCCTGCTGAACTTGCGTCTGATTGGCTGGAGCGTGGCCCCCTGCCCTGGATATTACACCCAGGAGTGCGCGGGTCTTCACCAGCACTACCGCCTCATCCCCACACATAAACACGGCCAGTGCCGCGTGCTGATTGGCTGCGCTGTTACCTGGTGAAGTGTGAGTGGCGGGGCAACACTCAGCTCTGCTCCGTAATTGGTTGAGTGGATTAGGCGCAGGGGCAGATTTGACCACGCCGCGACGCCTCGCAGATTTATCGGGTGGATTAGCTGACACCCCCCCACCCCCCCCTCACTCACACACACACACACACACACACACACACACACACACACCACACACACATCACCCTCCCTTCACCCTGCTCCTCCCGCCTTACTCAGAAGCTGAGTGTTTTTTTTGAGGAGACTGTCTTTGTGTGTGAGTGTTTATCAGTGAGTGTGTCAGTGTGGTGAGTGTGTTGATGTTTGTGTGTGCCTGTTTCTGTCAGTGTGGTGATTTGGGAATGTGTTATGTTTGTGTGGGTGAGTGTTTGCCAGTGTATATATTTCAGTGAGATGCTTTTATGTCTTTAATGTTTGTGTGTGTGGGTTTGTTTTTGTGTGTGTGAGTTCAGTTCTTTGTGAGTTTGTTCATGTTTGTGTGTGTACATAATGAGCTCTTTTAGAGTGTGTGCGCGTGTGTGTGTGTGTGTGTGTGTGCGCGTGTGTGTACTAGAGACTGACTGTTTGACCTCTGTCTTCTTTGCAGGTCCACACATTCCGAGGGCCTCACTGGTGTGAATACTGTGCCAATTTTATGTGGGGACTTATCGCTCAGGGAGTCAAATGTGCAGGTACAATACTCTCTCGCTTACACTCTTACTCTCTCACTCTCTCACACACACACACACACACACACAGACATATACATACAGTCAGACAGACACACAGACATGCAGACTGACATACAGATACAATCACACAGACAAAAGAGACCACACAGTACAATTCTCAATCTATCTCTCTCTCTCTTTCTCTCTGTCTTTTTTTTCTCTCTCTCTCTCTCTCTCTCTCTCTCTCTCTCTCTCTCTCTCTCTCTCTCTCTCTCACACACACACACACACACACAGGGACTGCTCTTGAAAAATGCATCACTCAAGTGTTTATGTAACTCCCAGCATCGTCCTCAGCTCAATGTAGGTAACCTGAATTCCACACGCAGTGAAAGTTTAATGTGGTTTCTATTGCGTAAACCCGGCAGATGACTTGAGTTTCATAACTGGCCAGAATGAGGTCTCACATCTCTCATCGTACAGCACATCCCAGATTAAGAGCGCTGACATAAATGCATTTCACTAATGCATCTGCTGATGGCTTCTGCTCTGGTCTTATCGCTGAGGCCGAGGCCGAGGCTGAGGCTGGGACTGAGGAAGGACTGTCCTTGCTCAGGCCAACAGTGATGGATTGTGCCTGTTCCCATGATACACACCAATGAGTGCTTTTAAATATGCATTTAAGTGTGGCCCATATATTTGTGTGTGTGTGTGTGTGTGTGTGTGTGTGTGTGTGTGTGTGTGTGTGTGTGTGTGTGTGTGTGTGTGTGCGGGGAAAGGAGGTGGGGGGGCCCTTTTGGCCTCATTTAGCTGCAGCTGTACATTTATATAAGTGTTCTTTTTGTCCCGCGCACGCTTCGATGATGGATTGGTGCTCCATCAGTGTGACGCTAGATTAGAATGCTGTGTGTTGCTCTCCATCTCCACAGCGAGCGGAGCGGTGGGGTCACACTTGTTTATTTCCATTTAGATTTCTTTCATTACCGCCTCACGACATCAGCATAATCAACACTTACACACGCTCGCGCACGATGATGAAATATCAGCTTTGTATTTGAAAGCTGTTTTAGAAGGCATGTTTGAGGAGTCTCTTTTGTTACCCTTCCAGGACGTTTTTTTTTCTTCTTTTCTCTCAATTCTAGTTCCAATTTAATAACATTGGACGATTATCGAGTTATTCACCGGTAACAGAATGGTGTGTGTGTGTGTGTGTGTGTGTGTGTGTGTGTGGTGGGGGGATGGGCGCGCTGTAAATGCGATTTAAAAAGCATCACGCCTTTATTATGGTGGGACTGCGCACCCCTGTATCCCCCATAGGCATGTGGCGCTCGGCGATGAGCATGATGCAATCACTTACTCACCGTCCCTGCTCCAATGGAGACCGTCGCTATGGCGCTCAAGTGGCTCCGCATTTCTTCTCTATTTCTTTTTTTTTTCTTTTTTTTTACCACCACACAGAGAATGAAAGAACCGGTATCAGAATGTGGAAAATAAAATGGACTTGTGTGTGTGTGTATGTGTATGTGTGTATTGTTTGTGTGTGTGTGTGTGTGTAGGGGGTTTATGTTTTATTTATGGGACAAAGTGAGCGACACGTATGATTTCAGATACGCCACTAATGAATTATTTATGAATTGATTTTGAAAGCAGCTCGCGTTCAGAAGAGGTTATTTATTTGAGGTGTGTTGTTTTTTTCTTTTTTTTTTCTTTAGAGCCTTGTCTTCTTCTTCTCGGCATGCTAGCTCTGTTTTTGTCTTTCTCGTTTCATGGACTAAGTGATGATGGTAGAAAGTAGGACAGCACAGTCTTATTTGATGTTTAAATTTGCTCTCGGGCTCCAAGCGGAAGAAAAAGGACTGGAATCTGTGCCTTCTCCTCCCCCTGTTTTTCTTTTTTCTTTTTCCTTTTTTTATTTTTTGGAGGGGGGTTATGTGTGAACGGGGTTTGGGTTGGTGCCAGGGAGCCGTCCCCCTGCTTTGGTGTGTTGTGCCACATTCTCTCATCAGAGAAACACCCCCTGCTCCCTCCCACTACACAGACACACACTCACACACACACACACACACTCACACACCACCACCACCACCCACCCCCAGCCTCATGCCATCACGGCTGTGAAGAAAAACAAAGCTGGCATGCCTCTTTAATGAGGAGAGATTGTGCACTGTGGGGATGGGGGACTATTCTTCGTACAAACACACACACACACACACACACCATTCACTGAAGGACACACGCACACATACGCACATTAAAATTCAGCTGCCACAATGCGAAGTGGTTTTCAATGCCATTCCCACTGCCTTTCTTTAGGATGCGCTGGATCCTGATGTACAATAGTGTTGGCAGACCAGCCACCACCCCCCCCCCCCCCCTGTGGAAAGACGTCGGCACATAACATGACGCATAGCCAGCAGAGACAGGGTGGAAAAGTGGGGGCTCTGCTCTGCTGTGCGGCTGGGGGGGGGGTCACAGAGGTCCTGACATTGTAATGACGTGCTTATGAGCTCCTGGTGGCCCCCCCACTCCTCCTCCTCTGCCCGCCTCACCTTCAGCACTTTACCCACAAGCCCCCATCCCCCACCATCCAGTCACCCATCCACCAGCCAGCCAGCCAGCCAGCCAGCCAAGCTCATCCTCCTCCTCCCCACAACAGAGCTCCTCGCCATGGCGACGGTGTGTGCTGACGGTGCTCCTACACACCGGTTTCACACTTCTCCTCCCCCTCGGGCCCTCCGCTGTCCCCAAGGGTGGGGTGCTCTTCCAGCCCACCTGGGACCTGTGAGGGAGGGTGGGAGGGGGGGTTGTGGAGGAAGGGTTGGGGGTGTCACCCTCTGAGCTTGACAGGCAAAGAGCACGCCCAGAGCGTAACCGCCGCTGCTCTTAAACGGGGGTGCCCTCTATTAAAAGCCTTGTCTCCTCTCCTCAGCGTAGAGGTCTGTCTCTCCTTAAGTAATTACATTTCTGCACGGCTGAATTCAAATGAAGGCTGGACTCCTCAAGGGGGCCTCTATTTTAATCAAGCAATGTCAGTTTTTTTTTTCCCCTCTCTTCCTCTTGATGTCTGAGGGTTTTTTTTCCCCCTTTTTTTTTTCACTAGTCCGCACAATGTTTTCCAATTTCACCCCATCTCGTTTTAATTTGATACACAATAGAAGCATGCCAGAGTGCCTCTTTCAGATTTATTGTAGCAGAACGGCAGGGGGAAATATTTTAGGCCGTTCTTTTTTTATCAGAAAAAAAAATTTAACTGATTAAGACGAGATTGGGGAAGCCTGTGGGTTTTTGTTTTATTTTATTTTATATTTATATATATAAAATGTGCTGAGCTCTTGTAGAGAACTTGAAAGCAGAGTGGTGCTGGGAGCTTGAGAGAGAGAAGAGATGGCCCATTTAGAGGCGAGGAAATGAGGTCTGCTGTAGCCCGCAGCGTGTGGGGGCATTGCCTTGCCTCTGCAGCCATTGTGCACAGGCACACATTTGGAGTAGAACACAGAACATGCAGGCCCCACAGCCTCTCTATCACCCCCTCTCTTTTTCTCCCCCTCTCTCTTTTTCTCCATCTCTCTCTCTCTCTTTTCCTCCCTCTGTCGCTCTCTTTTCCTCCCTCTCTCTCTATTTTCCTCTCTTTTTCTCCCTCTGTCGCTCTCTTTTCCTCTCTCTCTCGCTCTCGCTCTCTCTCTCTCTCTTTCGCTCTCTGACTCTCTCTCTCGCACACTCTTTTTTTTTCTCCTCCAGGCCACATTGTTTTCAGTGAGCCTTTAATTCTCCCTAAGAGCCCTCTCCTCTCCTCCCCCTCCCACTACCCCCGCTAACCCCCCCATTCCTCCCCCAACACACACACACACACACACACACACACACACACACACACACACACACACACACACACACACACACACAAAGCCACTGCAGTCGCCTCTCCTCAGCATCTGTTCTCTCTGGGCTGCTGCTGCTGCCGCTGCTAGCATTAGTGCTACTGCTACCGCTACTGGTCTCTGCCAGCTTCCCTGCATGGTGGAACCAGCACTGAAGCAGCTGCTCGCCCCCACTCCATGTGTCTCCTCTCAGGACCCAGACAGAGGCCCTTTCACAGGGGGAGAGTCTGTCTCTCTGTCTGACTGAGTGTTGTTGTGAAAACGTTGATTTGGTCTTGTCTGCGATGTGATGGAGTGTGTGTGTGTGTGTGTGTGTGTGTGTGTGTGTGTGTGTGTAGCGAGGATGAGTTGGCATTAGCGTGCTAGTGTGGCAGAAAGCTGCTTATTTGTGCTCTCACATGCTCTCTTGATTGATTCGCACTTGGCTCCGCCGGGGGTTGAGGACATGTTTGTGTTTGTGTCTTTTTCTGTGCTGGAGGGTGCTTATGTAAGGAGCAGGGTGAAAAAGGGGAAATTTTATCTCACAGTCAGTTCTGTAAGCAATTAAGGTAAACGTTCATATTTTCATTCTCCACTTAGATAAGCTCATATGTCAGTAATTCAAGAGGTGGCTGTTGTTGTAAAAGTAGTGGAAGCTGTGAAAAGATGGACAGATGACTGCTTCTCCACTTGACTATTTACTGGTGGTTGTTTGAGCACAGTACAGCCTTCATTGAAGCACCACATTTTATACTGATGTAGATAACGCTATCCATTTTCTGTTCATTTTAAACTAAGGATAGTTAGTGAAAATTGTGCCTGCATTTTCAAAGAACGGTATTCCTATTAATATCAGTGATTTAAATTTTAATGTTTTTCCCCACTACATTGCATCCAAATAGATGTTGTTGATTTGTTATTTACAGGGATTGTCATATTTTTTTAATGTAATTCATATTTACATTACATTGTAAAGGTAACATGTTTACATCATGTTTGAAAGCAGATAAATCTTGAGGCTTTTGTGTTGCATGGCTCTCACATGAGGAGCCTTTGTGTGCTGGTCATTAGTTTCAAGGTGACACTGGCCATGTCATTGGCAGCCTATCAGAAAGTGATGACATCAGCTGCGATTGGCCGCTCAAGCAGTCAATAAAGGCGGGTCTATTGATCACTGGGACTGAAACCTCAGCAAAGCCGTGACTGGAACTAAAGCGTGTCAACAGAAATGCTAAGCCTGCGCAACTAATGATTAAAAAATGGCAGCGGTATTAATCACGGGGACTCAGTGTTAATCTACAGGATACGGCCTAGAAAGATTGAGATTGAGCCACAGTATGCTGTGTATAACAATGCATACCTACTTTTAATATGCACATTAAACAAGGATTCAAGGGATACAAGGATGTTTTATTGTCACTTGCATAGACATACTGGGTAGAGTAGGACATGCAGTGAAATTAGTGATTGTTTGTCTAAACACGTCACATTAATTCATGACATATTTTTGTTTGTTGTCTCCATTTTTCCAGACTGTGGTTTAAATGTCCATAAGCAGTGCTCCAAGATGGTGCCCAACGACTGCAAGCCTGACCTGAAGCACGTGAAGAAGGTGTACAGCTGTGACCTGACCACGCTGGTCAAGGCCCACAACAGCAAGAGGCCCATGGTGGTGGACATGTGCATACGGGAGATCGAGTCCAGAGGTGGGCAGCACTCATACATATGCATGAACAGATACACACACACACACACACACACACACACACACACAGGCCAATATGTATGCGTATTTGTGTTAAAACGCATAGACTTGCACATGCAACGTGCAAAAATATATGAATGTACTTGCGTGCTAAATGTACACACACGTAATGCAAACATAAGCACACACTCAAACCAAGTCAGTGGAGAAAAAAATATACATTATTATATACATATGCTTAAAAACACACAAATGTATAAGCATTGGTGTAACACATACATGCATAGCAGCTGTAAATCGTTTATTTGCTCCATTTTTACATAGCTGTAAAAAGAAAAACACATTGTGCCGTAAGTGTCTTATGAGTGTCAAAAAACTGATGTAATTGAAAAGCTTTTCCTCTTCTCCCCAAGGTTTGAAGTCAGAAGGCATTTACCGGATATCTGGATTCAGTGATTTGATAGAAGATGCCAAGCTGACGTTCGACAGAGGTACAGTATCTCAGTGGCTGCCTTTTTTCCCCCCATGTCCACTCCTGTGATGATCCACTTGATACTTGTGTCCCTGTCCGTGTGGCGTTTTTTAGGTCAGCCTGGCTTTGCGAAGCTGAAAAGGGCCCTTTGTTTATTTGACCATGCAGCAGCATTATGACACATGAGGGTGAGGGCTTAAGGTCCATCTGTGGAGGGCTGGGTGGCTTGGACCGATGTGACCTGCCCATGGTGGGGGTTGTGGTGGTAGGCGTGGGGGGGGTGGGATTGGCAGCAGCCCTGCTCCGCTCTGCCTCTCATCAGTAAACATGGAGCTCAGTAAAGGGCCGGTACTCACCCGGGGAAAAAAACCCTCTCTAAATTCCAGCCCGCACGAACAGACTCGACAGTGCACACAAACACACACACACACACACGCACACACACACACACACACACACACACACACACACACAGACACACACCCTGCCCCAGTGTACAAAATCCCCGATGTACAAGGGGATCTCCAGAATCCATGAGAAATGGAGATGAGCTCTGTCTCTTATCTGGACTCTGAGTACTGTGGGCTGTGGCCAGGCAGCGGTTAGCTGCTGGGATTATGGAAAAGTCCGGAGCTGTTGGGCTGTTCTGGTTGGCTAGATGATGGGGATGACCCATGCTTGTGTGTGTGTCTCTCCACACACACAGGCACAAACACACACATGCACACACGCACACACTCCCTTTTTTCATCTCTGTATCTCTCTCCCTCTCTCTCACGCACACACATGCACGCACAGTCTCTCTCTTTATTTCTTTCTATCTGCTTTGTATCTCTCTCCATCTCTCCTACACAGACACAGACACACACACACACACACACACACACACACACACACACACACGCACACACACACATGGCTCTGCAGCAGATCTAGGCCATGTTCTGTGCTGTGGGCTGACAGGCACGCCCAGAGACAGCAGTCAGCAGAGCTCAGGCCCAGCCTGTGATGACCCCGTAGAAATCGGAGCCCCCACATGACCGCTGCTGCGGAGAGCCTGTCCAAATGTGTTTCGTCTCAGAGGGCAGCTCTTTTGTTTTAAGGAGACGGGGGCAAGACTCTCCCACCTCCCCATTGGAGCAGCTAATGCAGAGAGCCCCGCCCCCTTCTCTCGATTATGACGCCCACGTTCACGTTTGATTGTTTCCTTCAGCACTTTTTATCCTCTGTGCTCCCTAGTTTAATATGACTGTAACATGACAGCTTTTTGATCCCTTTCTCTCTCTCTCTCCCCCTCTATCTCTCTCTCTGTCTGTCTGACTCTGTCTCTCTCTCTCTCTCTCTGTGTTTCTGTCTCTCTCCATCTCTCTGTTTCTGTCTGTCTCTCTCTCTCTCTCTCTCTCTCTCTGTCTTTCTCTCTCTTATCCAGATGGAGAGAAGGCGGACATCTCTGTGAACGTTTACGAAGACATCAACATCATCACCGGTGCGCTTAAGCTGTACTTCAGGGACTTGCCCATCCCCGTCATCACATACGACGCCTACCCCAAGTTCATCGAGGCTGCGAGTAAGTGTGTTTCGTTTGGTTTAGTTTTTCTTATTGGCCGGCGTGTCCTGTATGTTCCAGCCTGATTGCATTATTTCCGGCCCACACAGTTAATTTGCTGCACATTTGCTGTGCTCATGACTCAAGGGTGTCGGCATATCAGATTAGGTGGGAAATTTGGCACAGCAATTCCACCGAGCGTGATAATTGCATCACGCAAGCATTGCCCCCATTGGTGTTTCCATGGAAATGCAAAAGGCTTTTAGGCCTCTGCAAGTTTAGTTGTGGAGTGTTACCAAAAGCATTCAGGCTCTCTCTTAATCATTTTCCCAGCACCCAATTTCCATAGTTCTTCCTTTATCTCTGAAAGTAGCTAGTAGCTAAGGGATAATGTACAGTCCACTCTTCAGTGTATTAAAAAAAAACACCCAGAGAGGATGAAGAGGGCTCCAGCGCTCAGCAGGAGAGTCTTATTTCATCTTCAGTGGATGTATTGATTGATGAAAACCACTTCCCAGCTGCAGGGAAGTTTGCTGTCGTAGCTAAAAAGGCCTTAAAAGGCTCTTTTTTCTTACCCCATCTCCACATGACTCTCAGTCCATAGCGCATGTGAAAATGAGGAGCCTGGAGGCAGAGAGGAGCAGAGTGGCTGACAGTCAGGCCACTGTGCTGCGCTGTGCTGCGTTGTGCTGCGCTTCTTTGGCAGGTGGCCGATGGTGACTGTGATGTTTGTGTGTGTTTGTTCGCAGAGCTAACGGACCCTGACGAGCGCCTGGAGGCCCTGCATGAGGCTCTCAAACTGCTGCCTCCGGCCCACCACGAGACTCTGCGTTATCTAATGGCCCACCTCAAGAGGTGAGATCCCTCCTCACATCAACACATTCATCTACTGAGCATCAGACATACCAGCCTCACAGTCATCTACTGAGTGTCAGACATAAGAGCCAGACATTCATCTACTGAGCATCAAACAAACCAGCCTCAAATTCATCTACACATACCAGCCTCACAAACTTTTCACATGTTTCACACCACGAGACACTGTGCTATCTCATGGCCCATCTTATAATGTGAGCTCCTTCCTTTTAAACACATTTATCTACTGAGCATCACACAAACCAGTCTCACAAACCTTTCACATGTTTCACATCACATGGCACAGTGCTATCTCATGGCCTACCTTAAGAGGTGAGCACTCTCTCCTCCTAAACACATTCATCCAATGAGCATCAAACATACCAGCTTCACATACCTTTCACGTTCCACATCACAAGACACTGTGCAATCTCATGGCTTACCTTAAGAGGTGAGCTCTCTCTCCTCCTCACACATTGATGTACTATACAAACTGGCCTCCCATTCCTTTCGCATCACGAGGCACTGCAGCATCTTGTGGCCTACCTTAAGAGGTGAGCTCTCTGTCCTTCACTAGTTCTTCTGTACTCTGAACTCAGTACAGAGCCATCTCACATGCCCTTTTTTCTTGTCCCTCAACGCAAAGCCCTCATTCCTTTTGACCTTTCCTTAGCATCATATCTCCCTTCTTGCACTCCTGTACTGTTCTTTTCAGTTCTTGTTCTTTCTTCCCTTTCGTCCTCTGTCTTTTCTCTATAGGATTCATACATTTTTCTTCCGTGTCATCCTCTGTCCTTCTCTATAGCCCTAATACATTTATGTCTGACCAGGATCATTTGTGTTTCTTTCCTTCCTTGTTGTCAGGGTGACCCAAAACGAGAAGGACAACCTGATGAACGCGGAGAACCTGGGCATCGTCTTCGGGCCGACCCTGATGCGAGCGCCCGACCTGGACGCCATGACGGCGCTCAACGACATCCGCTACCAGCGGCAGGTGGTGGAGACGCTCATCAAGAATGAGGACATCCTGTTTTAAACCTCGGGCCTCAGCCTCAGGCATCAGCCTCAGGCCTTAGCCGCACCCTGCCTCCCTGCCTCCAAGACTCCCAACACATGAAGGAATCAAAGAAATTGTTATTTTGATAACGTGACAGATTGACTCTGTCTGGTATTTTTTGTTTTTGTTTTTTTTTCTTTGTTGCAAAGACTTGAAACCTATGAAGGAGCCTTTCTGGTTATAGTCGAGTGTCTCTGCTTCTTGCGGGCGCACAGTACTAAAGCTCACGTTCTTTTTTTTTCTTTTTTTCCTCTTCCCTGTATGATGGGTGTGGATAATGGACCTTAATCTTGCATGTCTTCCTCCCCATTTTTGTCGGGGGTTTGTTTGAGAAACGCAGACTTTGCGGAGCAGATTTTGCAGAGTATCTCTTTATTTTGGATAGCTTCGTAGCCGTAACCCCAGCATGTCTTCTTTTTTTTTAAGAAAAAAAAAAAGATTGTGAAGTTCAAAAGCATTGTGACTGTGCTTTTATTTTTATTTTTTATTTTATTTTGTCCTGTGGATGTACAGTAAAGTAGCTCCTGGTTAAACAGAATGGGCAAATCGTTTTGTTTTTTTTTCTTTGTTTGTTTATTTGTTTTTGTTTTTTTTGTGAAACATTGTCTACAGTACCTGGATGTAATAGATAAGGTTAATTCAATCAGTTGCCATAAGTTCTCTTGATAGCCACTTCTCTTTGCCTCTAACGGTTTTATATGCTGTGCCATTACAAAAGGACTTCGGATCCTCCTATTCAGTCAAACAACAGTCAACATCTTTACTATTTAAATCCTCCATTCTCGCTAGCGTCACCTCAAAGTCTGTTGCACTCAGTCTCCAACATTATTTGTACAGTCCCTGATTTCAGTGTATTGTTTTTGTTTGATTTGTGTTTGGTTTTGAGCATGGAAACGTTAATTTATTAAACTTTTACTTTTAGAAGTCTGTGTACAGAGCCAGCTAATTGATTTGGTTGCACACAATAAAGTAATCCATGTTTTGAGCCATTTTTAATACAAAAGCAGTCATCCTAATTCATGTTTATTGTGTATTATGTCCACTCTGCTGTTGATAATGAACCTGCTGCGTTAATACAGAGAGAATGACCTTGACAAGCGGGACGGTCGTGTTTGTCATGTACATACAACGACACACACACACAGGCACACACACACACACACACACACACACACAGGTGACCCCCACCCACACGTCCCCTCAATCTGCGTGTCTGTCACACTCGTTTGCTGAGAGGCCGTCACCAAGCTGACAGGACCCTGGGCGTCATCATTTCCCCACTGAGAGGGGATTTTTAATTGCTGAATACATATGCACGCGCTGTCACTTGGGATTAACTGCATTTTGTGTTTCATGACACCACAGGCAAAGTCGTTCCACACACACACACAGACACACACACACACACGACCAAGATGCTGTCAGGCCTTATCTCTCTCATTCACAAATGTGTGTGTAAAATATTAGCCGCTTCTATTCTCCTCCTGTAAGTGAGAAAGAATTCATGTGTTTAGTATTTCATTTGCATCTAGACACTGTTGTTATCATCAGAGAAAACAGCCCCATGATTGGCTAAAAAAGGAGACTACTTGGCAATAATAACTGCAGCTGGCATTTGTTAATTTGCCATGAAATCCTATTAAATCATGCCCCATTGTTCTCTGCAGTAATTGTGGAAACAGCGGCTTTGATGTCGGATTATTAAAAACCATAAAACCTGACAAGACCTGACCTTTCTAAGTTTACAACCTTCTGGCTCTTTCTACATTCTGTCCATGAATATGAAAATCCATGTCAGCTATTATGTGTGCATATGGTTTGTGCTCACTGTCTTAAAATATTTATTGTTGACAGCAGTTTGTTGTAGCCCTGCAAGAAATAATAAAAAAAACTAATTTAGTTGTTTTGCAGACTAATGTAAGCAAATGAGCATATGATTCCTTAAATGGACAATAATTTAAATACAGTGCTATCATGAAAGATTTTCATAAACAAGAGAAAACCTAATATTGGATTTGTTGTGTAGGCTGACTATGCAGTGTTCCATTTTAGAATGTGACACACACATGCCTAGAACATACATCTGTGATGGATTGTCTGTGTGGTTTCAGTATTGTATTGTTTACAGTGCGTAGAGAATTGTGCATACAATTTTTTATAGTTCCCACAGAAAAATACATTGTGTGAAAGACACAGCCACAAAATGCTTGTCCCTAATGCGCATCACATAATTTTCCCCCACAGTAATTATGGGATTGCTTTATGGTTCGGAATTTTATGGTGTGCCCGATCTGAAAGATTACTGACCTTTCTTTGTTGATTGAACTGAGATGCAGCGACATTTCTGTGCACAGCATGCTGACCTACATAGCTAAATGCTAATGCATACTGAAATATTGAAATATCCCCTGATTATTCACGGGACGTTTTTTTTTTAAATGTTACATTTTCCAGTGCTGGATTCCACCCACTTTCCAAAGCATGGTACAGTATTCTGTTCATTGTGATTCTTGTCGTTGATGGACAGGACATATTTGGTTGGGCAACATAAACATAACAGGCAGGTGCTATCAAACATATGTTTATTTTTTTCCTAGGCTAGTTATCATGTTCATATTTAGAGGTGTGAACAACACCTTCATGGTGAACTTGCCCATGGGGCTGCAGACAAATGCAGAATGCAAAGGAATGCTAAACATGCCACCTCTTGACGGACACCTCTATATTTAAAAGGGAAAATGTTATGTAAAAATATCCAGCCAGCACACAGTAATCCCTGCCATGGACAGGATGATCTACATAATCCCAGCTGTCACAGGCACATTCAAAACAGGGCTGCCCACCCACCCCTTGTGTGCCACCTCAGCCTGCAGATATGGCAGACCAATTATCTGTCTTCTTTCCGAACAAATGTCAAAAACAACAAGTAAAGGGTTAGACTGAAAGCCCCCGCTGGCCTTCTATCTTTTCTCTTCTTACTCGTCTTTAGTGCTCTTACTTCTTTCTTTCTGTCTGTCACTGTTTTTTTTTTTGTTTGTTTGTTCTTTTTTCTTGGGTGGGGGGACGGCACGGCACAGGGTTTTATTTTCTGAAAGGCCTTGTTGGGGCAGAAAGGGACGGTGTAAGCCAGCTGCCGGGCCATAGACAGGGTGACTGAACACTCTGAATAGGCCCCTATTCCCCAGAACCCCCGCACCCCACACACACACACGCGCGCACACACACATACACACCAAGGTCGAAGGGGCTTCATTTTGGCTAAAAGGATATGAATGGGGGTTGGGGGGCGGTGTAGACTCAGGTGCTCTCTAACCAGGGTTTGGACCGCGAGCGAAAGGAGCGAAAGGCACCCATCTTAATTCAGCCGTCGTCCAAAGGTGCCATCGGCCTCTAAAGAAGATGAATGAGGTGGAGGATGAGTGTCTGGGTCTGGCTGAGTGAGCGACTGGGGGCGGTGGGGGGAAATGGAGTCACCTGCTCCTATCATGGCCTCTGTGGGGAGGGGGCAGGGCAGGCGTAAAGCCCAGGAAGGAGCACATGGGCGCTGTGTGCCAGACATCTGCAACCAGAGCTCAGGGCGTCACAAAAGTGACACATTTCTGTACTTTGGTCTGCACTAAACCATTTACCACCTACACCAGGAAATAAAAATTATTAAAACAAACCATTCACAAAGACTATAAATAACAAAGCATTTTTTCAGCATTGATACCACCTCATTACACCACAAACATGGTCTCAATGCAGGTTTCCCAACACAGCAATATGTGGTGCTATTAGATCATTCTGTGAATAAGCCATTTCTCTGAGGGTTGAGGACTGTATGAAAATAAGCTGCATTAAGCACTAAGAGGTTCCTTTAAATACAAATTGTAAATTGAGTTATGAATTTTGAAAGCAGGTATTCAATGTTTGTGTTTTAGGCAATCGTGATGATATACGAGTATAGTACAGGGCACTGTGAGGTCGGCGGGTGCCATGTGCGTGTGTGTGTGCGTGCGTGTGTGTGTGTGTGTGTGTGTGTGTGTCTGTGTGTGTGTGTGTGTGTGTGAGTGTGTGTGTGACATATGAGCTGGCGTGCTGCCTGGCACCTCTGAGGGATGGCATGTGCAAGACGACAGAGGAGGTTCACCCAGATCCGCTCGCAGTCACAGTTGTCACTTGGGGAGCGGAGTGGTGGGCACTAGTTGCACAGTTCACAGTGAACTTCACACACACACAGCAGCAGAGAGAGAGAGAGAGAGAGAGACACACACACACACACACACTGCCCGCCATGGGACAGTTTTAAATGGACGCCTCTTCTCCTCTCTTACTGTCAGAGAGGACGGAAAAGTGATCTGTGTTTTTTCGGAGTATTAATCTGGAGAGGAACACAAAGGCATTATGGGTTGGCTTCCTGTGTGTCCCTGCTCTTTATGCTAGCAGGTAGGTACTGTGTGTGCTTTTGAATGATGTGAATCTCATGCTTGCTGTCTAATGTCAACTCACAAAAATACACAGAATAACACAAGTGTAGATTGCAAAATGTATGTGTCCAAACATAATATTTAACTTACAAACTAATAAATCATGATGCATATTTGTAACACATTATAGAAAGTAAAACTGAGGTATGAGGCTGCTTTGTTTGAAATCTAAAAGAAAAGTTTTAAAAGTTTAAAGGAGTTTACAAAAGAAAAGACAACAGCTGTGTTTTCCAAAGCATCCTACATGCTGCAGTGATTGACAGATGCAGGTGTGATGTTCAAATCGCTGTTGTTGACGAGGCTCTGATTTATGCTTTTAACTCTCCTCCCTAGTTATTATTTCAACCAGTTGTCAGGAGACTGTTAGCCTGTTTGTTGTTTTGACAGACATTATTCGACACATTTTGTCTGAAGGTCAGACTTGAGTGATATTTAATACTACCGGACGTCTTAGACTTGGGCAGGAACTAGCAAACGCTTTCCTGCAACTCAATCTGGCACGGCCTTTTAACACATCCTCACGTCTCCCTCTGCCTATTTGGAAGGTCAACATCAGACTCATCACTTCTACCATGTTTTATGGGGATTAAGGATCTCAGCAGCCAAATTGGGAGATTTTAGATCTGTTTATTTTCATAGGATACATCACTCCAACTGTTTTCAGAATTTTTATCAGATTGTAACTACTACAGACGTAATACCTTAGCAAAATGACTGCTAGCCAGTTGGCTAAAATTCAACATTGTCATTTGACCTTGTAGTATTTATAACCTACCTATTGCCCCCAGAGCAGACAATAGGAAAGTCCTGATCAACAGACAGATATAGACTGCCTTGTGGGCACAATGGATAAGTTTAGTCTCCAGTATTTATGGTTTTTGTTCTTATGACACACACTGATTTATTTATTTATTCATATTATTATTTATTCATATTATTTATCCTTTGCCTCTGAGGCCTCTGATAGGTGTAGAGACTGCTCTGTAGAGGCGGAGTTAGTCTCCATTGTTTTGTTGTTTTTGTTTTTGTTTTCTTGACACTGCCACTGCCATAACTAGGCCTGTCTTCTCCCTCCCAAACACAGCAGCCATTTTAACCACAAGCTGTTGCGTCTCTTGTCTCTTTCAGGCTCCGGCTGGTGCTCTAATGATGAAACGCGTCTGGTGAAAACCTTATTCACCGGCTACAACAAAGTGGTCCGTCCTGTCAATCACTTCAAGGACCCTGTCGTGGTGACCGTCGGCCTGCAGCTTATCCAGCTCATTAGTGTGGTATGAACAAAAAAGAAAGCCGTTCCCCCTTTCTCCTGTGCCAACATCTACATGAATGTCCTTACTCTCCCTTTGCTTTGCTCACCCGCTTTGCTTTGTTTGCCTTTGCTAGGATGAAGTTAATCAGATTGTCACCAGCAATGTCAGACTGAAGCAGGTGTGTTTTCCTAATTTTCATCTTAAATTTAAACTAGACACAGTTGGTACGTAATGCCAGTTTAACTGCCATGATTAAATATAAAAACGCCCATTATGACTTAAGTTTAAATGATACAAGGCTGGTGAATCTTTTAAATCTCATTATCCAATTCTGGTTCATTTCTTCGGATGACCCCTTCAGCGCTGGAAAGATGTGAATTTGCAGTGGAATCCTCAGGATTACGGTGGAATCAAGAAGATAAGAATCCCATCCACAGACATTTGGCGCCCTGATCTGGTCCTTTACAACAAGTAAGCATCCAGGCCTTTTTTTATTTCCATTCCCTTAACTATTCCGGTCTGTTTTTTTCTGTGATGTCCGCAAACAACCCCAGACAGAGCTGTTGATAGGTTTTCATCACATGACTTTTTTTTCCACACAGAGTTGCGGGGTGGGGGGTGTGTGTGCTGGTGGCGTAGCAGGGAGGGAAAGGGGGAAAGCAGGAAAGGGGGGGTCAGATTTCATCGAGCTAAATCAGGCCTCAGCATCGCAGGTTCCCACACACCATATGCTCCGTCTGATACAATGCCGCTTCTCCTTGACAACCAGCCTCCTGCCACTCGGGCGCTGGGCACTGGTGCCCGGCTGGGCTCTGGTTGGTTGGCACGCGTGGGCACTGCCATGGCCGAGCCGAGCCGAGCACCAGCTCCAGGCAGTGCTGTCTCTCCATGTTAACATTCCTTTTCTCTATCTTTTTTTTTCGCCGTTTCCCTCTCTGTCTTTCTTTTTCTCTTTCTGTCTCTCTCTTTCTTTCTCTTTTCTCTTTATCTCTTTCTCTTCCTTTTTCGCTCGTTCACTGTCTCTCTTTCTTTTGCTGTCTTTCTCTCTCTCTCTTTCTCTTTCTCTCTCTTTCTCTATCTTTCTCTATTTTCTCTTTCTTTCTCTCTTTCTCTCTATCTTTCACTCTTTTCTCTCTCTTTCTTTCTCCCTTTCTCTCTCTCTCTCTTTTTCTGTCTCTCCCACTCGCTTGCGCCTCTTTCTATCTGACCCCTGCAGTGCAGATGGTGACTTTGCCATTGTGCACGAGACCAAAGTGCTGCTGGAGCACACAGGAATGATCACTTGGAACCCTCCAGCCATCTTCAAGAGCTACTGTGAGATCATCGTGCTCTACTTCCCCTTTGACCTGCAGAACTGCACCATGAAGCTCGGCACCTGGACCTATGATGGCAAGCTGGTCATCATCAATCCTGTAAATACCACACAAGCGTTCACCTCAGCTCACTCATACAGAACACTGATTCAAGTTCTCCACACATCCATACATGCATGAACATTTTGACTCATTGTATGGATTCAGTAATGCACTCAAAAGTGGACATCAGAAAGTAAATGTTCTGCCACATTTGTTTCAGCAAATTCACTGTACCATCTGATCCTTGATAGCACAATTCTTCAACAAGGTAGATGAGCTAATATGTAAAATCACCTGTGTTAAGAGCACAGGCAGAAGGAATACATGGAAGAACTGTTACTTTCTCAAAGCAGTTTGTCCTCCTCAGTATGTAGTGTGAATCACAAAATGATCAGTTATTATACGGCTTTGCCATTATCTTCTGCCAGCTACAGTATTCCTTCCTTAACGTCTCCCACCAGGATAGTGACCGGCCTGACCTGAGCAACTTCATGGAGAGCGGTGAGTGGGTGATGAAGGACTTCCGGAGCTGGAAGCACTGGGTCTACTACGCCTGCTGCCCGGATACGCCCTACCTGGACATCACCTACCACTTCCTCATGCTGCGCCTGCCGCTCTACTTCATCGTCAACGTCATCATCCCCTGCATGCTCTTCTCCTTCCTCACCGGCCTCGTCTTCTACCTGCCCACCGACTCTGGTAGGACCTGCCGCCTACTCATTATTACATTACATTACACTATATTACAATACATTACACTATATTACATTACATTACACTATATTACAATACATTACACTATATTACATTACACTATATTACATTACATTACACTATATTACAATACATTACACTAGATTACATTACATTACACTGTATTACATTGTATTACATTACACTATATTACATTACACTATATTATATTACATTACATTACACTTTTTATGTAAAGCGACTTAAAAAAAGGAGGACATAATAAGCTAACAGAGGTGTAAAGGAACACAGAGTAAGCAGACTTCCCTCATACATACAAGTAGATGCATATGCCTAAGTAAGTTTCCCGAAGCAGGGACACTACTACAACTACTTTATAGAATTATACAAGCCTGAGGCACCTAGGGAAAGACTTGGTTTAGTAGTTGTTAGTTATGTTAGGAAGGGAAGCAGTTTCAGAAGAGAATGGTCTTCCCAAGCTTTTTACTCCTTGGGGTGTCAGCGTTCCAGTCAGTTGAATCCAATGAATATAGACATTGGTTGAATCGGTTGGTCATTGGTTGAAGCCTGATATTTTGGGTATACCAAGATGGCTGCCAGTCACATGACTCCTCATAGGCCTAAACTCATGTCTGCCATCTTGGTACACCCAAAGTGGATGGATAAGTCCCGCCCCCTGGCTTCACTTTCAATAGCTGGCATGGATTGCTCGCAACACCTCCAGTTATACTACCTTCATGGCGTACTCCTGTATGCCACCTCTCTGTGTGGCATGTCAACGCATAGCCTACCACCCATCATAGTAGCCTGGGCTTCGTTTGTGCTTTATTGTTGAAGTTCAAGTTCAAGTTTATTTAGCCATTTCAACATATAGCTGATTGAAATTTGTGGTATTTGAATATACCACAAATTTGACAACAATACACTAACAAGAACAATACATAATACACAATTGACACAGGCATGTGTATAACATTCATAGACCAGGTAGAGGAGAAGTCCCTAGTCTAATAGGAGTCTATAGTCTATAGTAGAAAGACATCAGACCATGATGCAGGGGAACAGTCCACAAAGTCTGTTAGTGCCAACAAAACATAAAATAACTCAGACAATATTCCAGTGTCATACGGCTTGGAGGTAGGTGCTACATCGGTGAAGTCAGTTGTCTGAGATGTTTTAGACAATAGAAATTAAGCGTTGTTCAAGTCAAACTTGCAGACATCTGTGCACGCATAGAATGCACATAGACTTTCACAGAGAAACAGAGAGAGCACTGTTTGCATTGAAGTTTTAGGTCTGGTAATAAATCTTTGTGACTGATATTCAGTGAGGAGATTTCCATTTGCAGTCATATTTTTTTGGATGCAGCGCTTTGCGAGCCCTTTGGCATGATAGTCCTGATGTAAGCCATGTCAGCTCCAAGAGCAGTGACTGATGTGGCAGCGCTTGTCATTCACTTCCCCCACCCCACCTCCGTGCCTTAACCTCAAAACCCAGTTCTCTGGCATAGCTGGGAGCCTGTCTTCTTTTGATGCATTATACATCAGTGCTTGCCTATTTCTGATCTGCGCTGTGCCCACTACCCCTGTAGAGGTAAGGCTGTGACACTGATCTCTGTGGGACTGCACAGTGAGTTAGCGTTGGCTTGCCTTGCCTTGAGATTGGGTTGTTTATGGACCTTCGCAAATAGATCTCTCATGTCATCCTCCCTCCTCCCATGCATTCCTCTGAGTCTGAGAGGCCAGGGGAATGAAAACACAACCTCGAACTTTTGCGTTGAGCTGCCACATAAACCTTCCCTATCTATTGCCATTAGTAGTTACCAGACAACAACAACAACAAAAACAACATAAATAAGTGAAACTGTTCTTTTGATTCTAAGCTGAGTAAGAGGCTTTGTAAATCTGTGCATTGGATGGTGGGATTCTGGACTAGGTTAAGCTTGGTCGGTAAATATAAAGCGAGTTACCAGATGACAACAACAACAAAAAAAAACATACATTCCATAACATATAGTATACTGTTCTTTTGATTTTAAGCTGAGTAAGAGGCTTTGTAAATCTGTGCATTGGATGGTGGGATTCTGGACTAGGTTAAGCTTGGGTGGTCATCCACCCCCCACCATCCCTCGGGACACAGCTGTGGTGGCCACAACAGCAATTAGTCCCCCACCCCCACCCCCGACCCCACCTCCAAATACAATGCCTACAACCAGAACTAGTTCTCAGTGTGATATTACATTGAAGAGGGGGAAGGAAAACACATCTCTGGCAACCGTGCTTGCTTCTCCACATCTCCCCGCCTGAGTCAGGGTTGATTCATCACCTTGAGTGGCACGGGCTGAGGTTATTTATTTATTTATTTATCCATCTATCTGCTCTGAGGCTGTGAGGCTGTGAGGGGTGGTGTGCCGAGCCGGGGCTCTGTGAACAAGTGCAATTATCACTCGCAGTATTTTCACACCATTGCCCTCTCGAGCACTTAATCACCGAGCTTGGGCTTCGGAGAGCCAGGCGGGTGGATGGACGGGCCATTAGGCCCTCCTCCAGTCTTACGAGGTAAATGGGAATGAGCAGCACCCACTGACCAGGCCAGTGAACTTGGTTGAGGTATTGATTTATCAGACAGTTTAATTAAACTCCTGAAGGCATCTCCGCCATTGCCACCTCACCGGCGCTTGTAGTCGTGTTTGCTTTAAACAGATTGGCCGGAGTTAATTAGAGTAGAGAGTTTTATAAGCAGCACAGTGAAATGAAAGGATAGCTGGTTGTCTGTGAAGTACACACACACACACACTTTCTGTTCTCTGATGTTATGTAGCTTAACAGTTACTAGTTTCCTAATCCAACTGTGCCAACTGATTAGAAAATGTAAGATTAGTGAATTTAGTGAGACACAGAGTTTCACTGTGCGAGATTGTCTCTGCTGTGTGCAGCTGTCTCTTGGCCCCTTGTGCAGCTTATAAATGTTCACAAATGTTCACCCCCTGTTCACAACTATTGACCTTGAGGCAGTGTTTTCCTCCAGTAGCATACTATCTATAGACTGCTATGTCATGCTGGAAAGCGTTGGAGGCAGATATTCCAGCAAACCATGTTCACAGACTTCACTTCACAGTGTAGTTGCTTTGACAGGCTGCTACAGAGAGCCACTGAACATATCTGGAAACATGTTTTTACCAGAGGCGAACATCCTGGGTTCAGAAATAAAAAGCCCCCCAGCCACACTAGCCTAGACGTACCCTAGTGCAGTGTTCCTCAAAGTTTTTTAGACTGAGGACCACTTCACCCCCTTAAAAAAAACCTCAAGTACCCCACCCCACCCTCCACCTGAGTCAAACAGGGCTATGTAAATGCATGAAGATGGGAGGGAATGGCATAAAGATGATACAAGCTTAAGAAACATGAAAAACAATACTTTAAGACAACACCGCGTGGACCACTTGGGATTTCTTGTGGACCACCAGAAATACTGCCCTAGTGTTACCAAGTGAAATTTCTATCCTGGGTACACACAATTGGATGTGGGCTGGCTTGTCAGGCTATAGCCACACATTTGTTCAGTCAATTCACTGATACAGCTTATTCTTAATAGTGCAACACTTCAGTCAGGTAGATGAGCTAGTTTTTTGAAATCACTTGTGTAAGGAGCACAGTCAGAAGGAATTAATGGCAGGGTTTTTACTTTCTCAAGCCAGTTTTCTCCAACCTCTGGTTTGTACAGTACAAGTGTACAGGTTCAGTACCACACACTGCAGAAAGTGATGTTTGACATACAGTAAGTGTCAGTCTTTCTTACGATCTGTGTGACACGCTGTGTGACACCTTATAATGACACTTCTTAGTACTCCCCCTTACCCATTTAAGTGAATGTTGTGTGTATGCTGACGTGTGCAATATGGTGATTTGTTTTGTAATGTGTATTTATTATGTGTAATGTGTATTATGTATATGCTACGAGACACCTTAATTTCCTTCGGGATAAATAAAGTTACTCTACTCTACTCTACTCTACTCTACTCTACTCTACTCTACTTTACTCTACTCTACGCTGTCTCTCAGGTGAGAAAATGATCAAGCCAGTTTTCTCCAACCTCTGGTTTGTACAGGTATACAGGTTCAGTGCCACACACTGCAGAAAGAGATGCTTGACATACAGTGGCGGTTCTATAGTGTTTTACGTCCCAGGCGAGACCACCTCTCAGCACTGCGCTGCCTGGTTCACCCGTGCCTAAAACCGCTACTGTTGATATAAGTGTCAGTCTTTCTTATGATCTGTGTGACACCTGTGTGACACGCTGTCTCTCAGGTGAGAAGATGACCCTCAGCATCTCCGTCCTGCTGTCCCTCACCGTGTTCCTGCTGGTCATCGTGGAGCTCATCCCCTCCACCTCCAGCGCCGTGCCGCTCATCGGGAAGTACATGCTGTTCACCATGGTCTTCGTCATCGCCTCCATCATCATCACCGTCATCGTCATCAACACCCACCACCGCTCCCCCAGCACACACACCATGCCCTCGTGGGTTCGCAAGGTGAGCCCAGTAGGCTAGTGTGAAGTAGTTTTACCCAATTCTACCCATAATTCTACCCAATTCTACCCATAATTCTACCCAATTCTACCCATATCTGTTGTTATTGTGCATGAGTATCCCCAAGTACAGTTACACAAATACGTAACACAAACACAAACACAAATACATACACTATATTTTTTTTATGAGATGTGCAATGTTGGGCCACCTGAGTTTTACCTGGTGGGATAATAAAGTTGACCTTGACCTTGAACTTGACCTTATTTACTTATTTACCTTATTTACTTTTATAGGGTATAAAAGATATACACGATAAATATTAAGCACATGTTATGTCCCTAAAGCTTACTACTGCTTAGACTACTTAACCCTCAAACTAGCCATAACCCTCAATAGATATAACCCTCAAAATATCTTTTGGAAAATATCTTTTAGTTTTGAGAAGAAAAGTATTCACAAGTGCAATTTTTATATCTAACCATGTTACTCAGTGCTGCCATCAACAACTCACTATTTCAGGTCTCAATTCTTGTGGTGGAGGTCTAATGTCTGAATTGTCTGTCCATTGTCTGAAAAGAAGCTGTTTCATTTTTGTGGTTAGTATCAGGTCTCCTCATTGGATACAGTTAACCAAGAAATTAATGTGTTCTTCCTCCAGATTTTCATCGAGACCATTCCCAACCTCATGTTCTTCTCCACCATGAAGCGGCCATCCCTGGAGAAGCAGGCCAAGCCCATATATTCAGCCGACCTTGACATTTCAGATATCTCCGGCAAGCCAAATCCAGCGACCATCACATACCAATCCCCCATCCTCAAGAATACAGACGTGCGCAGTGCCATAGACGGGGTCAAGTACATTGCTGAGACCATGAAATCAGATGAGGAATCCAACAATGTAAGACCCCGAGACATATGGGTGTAGAGTTACATTCATTTTCCTCACAATGATTTGACATTTACAGTGGGAATGTGGTCGGGGGGATTTTGAGTTTTTTAGCTACCATGACATTGGCTGTAGATTTGTGTGTTTGGTGTGTATGTGTGTTTGTATGTCAAGTGTGTTTGTGTGTGTGTGTGTGTGTGTGTGTGTGTGTGTGTGTGTGTGTGTGTGTGTGTGTGAGAGAGAGAGAGAGAGAGAGTGAGAGACTCAAGTTTTGTGTTTTTGTGTTTTATTATATGTGTCAGGTTAACTGCTTCTCCCTGTTGTCTTCTCAGGCCTGTGAGGAGTGGAAGTTTGTTGCCATGGTGCTGGACCACATCTTGCTTTGCGTCTTCATGGGCGTGTGTATAATCGGCACTCTGGGTGTCTTTGCCGGACGCCTCATCGAGCTCAGCCTTCAACCCTGAAAAGGCTGCCGTGTTTTTTGTTGCAAAGCATTTAAAAAGATGACTGCTTCCCAGTGACCTGGGGTGAGAAAAGGGTGTTAATTCCACAGTTTTACTTTTTTTAAAAGATATTTTAATATATTCAGTGGTATAGTTTGAGGTTTATAAAGACCAACTTGTTAGTGTTTCTTTGCATCTGGTGTCAGTCATGACAGCCAGGAATTCTTTGAATTCTTATTTAACCTGCTAAAAGGTATAAGCTACTTTTTTAATACACTAACTGAGTGTTCATAGTTACTGCAAAAGTACTGTACATGCATCAAGGGAATATGATGCTTAACATTTATGGGCTCCAGTTTAATTTCACCAACTCAGAACCTTCCAGAGACACAGTTCGACCCAAAGCTAATAATTGTTATAGTGCACCATATACTGGAGGCAGGGGGTGGACTCATAACTAAGTCTAGCAGAGTCCATCGTGAATCTGTACATAACTTTTTAAAACCCTTCCCATGGCAAAACAAGAGTTTGAATAATGACCTCCCTCCCTACTGTTAGAGGGTGTTAAGGTAGAAATTATGAATTCAGCTGATTAATACAATACATAAATAAATGGCAGGGAAGCAGCTTTTTAGGGGGAACATGTTTTTGGTTTGCAGTCTATCCACAGTGGAGGTTGTTAAATCTTGCTCTCTCCATCTTGCTTTGCCGTAGGGCATTTGGAGTATATTCATACATTTATGCAGTATTGTTATTGGAGTCTTTATAATTTTATTTTCTAAGCTATAATACTGTTAATTGCTTATCTGTATGTGTATGATTTTTAACTCTTTATTTTAAGTCTTCAGTTAAACAATATGATGTATAACCATTTTGTTAATTGAATAAACGACGCATTTGAAATAACACTTGAACTTCCTCTATGTTTACATAATGGTGTTGCCTTAGCAACATCGAATCCCATTTGATTTGCTGTCTGGACCTGATGCTCCACAAGTGTTGCTTAAGATGGCTGGCGAATAAGGAAATGTGTGAGTCACAGGAGGCACAGTCATGCCTGTGTGACAGTAAGTGTGGTGTCTGGAAACTTTGATTGACCTTCACACACTTAGAGCACACACTGCTGAAAGCTGAAGGGGGTCTGCTTAAAAGCAAGGGTAAGTCTCTCACAGATCTTTGCTTTGTTTGTTGACAACAATGATGCAGTGTATCGCTTTGGAAAGTGTTTTTGAGGGGGAACTGAAGGAAAGATATGAACCTTTTTGTGAGCTAATGGCTGTAGAGATTGATATTCAAGAGTTTTTGGATATGTGTTGTTAGCATTGTTCATGTGTGTATGTGTGTGCGTGTGTGTGCACAAGTCTTTGTGTTTATATCTGTGTGAGTACATCCAAAGTCAGTAGTATTTTTACACGCAATCTACATAACTTGTTATCACCTGCAACAGCTCTGTATCTCTTTTTACTCATTCTAAAAAAATATATTGGCAATCATTTCCAAAACGAGTAGCTGGTATATGTAAATCTCAATTCACAATTCATCCACCATCTAGTTCAGTGCATATGCATCCTCACTCCATTGACTAAGTGTTGGTGGGCCAAAAACATGTCCAGGAATGGAAGCTAAAGGGGGTTTTGTTAGGAGTGTCTCGGTCAGTCTATATAAAGGCCATAGATTAACCCCTCGAATGGGCATGGCACCGGAGGAATCTGAACACAGTTGGGAGAAGGGTTTTTTATGATGTGTAGGGGGTGTGAGTCATAAAATGGACCCAGAGCAGCTTCTGCTTCATAAAATGCATTCACACAGTGAGATACACATATGCTACTAATCATGAGGAGTGAGGGAAGCTCCAATCGTAAACTACCCAGAGAAAAACAGTACTTCTTACAACAGTCTTATCTTTGTTTTTGTAGCAATAAATAAGATCTTATTTACTTCTGGCCTGTCTCTCTTAAAACCTCCTTAGAGGATAAAGATCAGGGTAAGTGTTGAATAAGATGTTAAGTTAGACTTAAATCCGGCTTTACTGGACACTGTATCTTGGAAGTTAGTTTAAGAAGTATACGACAGAGAGAGTATCTTACTGAATTCTGAATTTTTGTTCCTAAAGCCCTCTTGGGGAATAAAAGATGAAAATCAGCTTAATAGAAGATCTTATTTGTTTCTGACAGTCAGAACAAAGACAAAGTCAAGACAGACAATTCTTAAAAGCATTTTGTCCTGTGGGTATAGTCCCTGTGCTTCAAATGCATTAGGACTACTGCACCAGTGAATGGCCTCGTAATGAATCACAGTAGTCAGCAAATCTGTATCGAATGCCTTTTGTCTGTCTGTCTGTCTGTCTGTCTGTCTGTCTGTCTGTCTGTCTGTCTGTCTGTCTGTCTGGCTGCCTGCCTGCCTGCCTGTCTGTCTCTGTCTGTCTGTCTGTCTGCCTGTCTGTCTATCTGTCTATCTGTCTGTCTGTCTGTCTGTCTGTCTGTTTGTCTGTCTATTAAGAGTGGCGCATGTCCATCAGTATTGGGTGTTTAATTTCTAAATCACAGTTTTATTCTCATCTTTCTGTATGAGAGCATATTGAGAAAACCGTGCACATGTGTAGAAGTACTCTGTGGCTTTTGGTGAGCACAACAAAGGGATGTGTGAGTAGTGTTGTGCGGTTTGACGAGTGCCAGACAGGACTTTGATACAGCTGGCTGGTTTGTGAAGGGCTGGGGGTGGGGTACGGTCACCACTGAATATTTTGAATGGAAACAGGGAGGTCGGCACTGAGGAGGGACATTGGGATTTTGGCTGTGTGCTTCCTTATCTGTTAACATACCTAAGCTGAAGCCTCAAGCTGAATTCTGTTGTCAAGTCATTTTATTCTTATACCACTTTTAACATTTATAAACTTTACAACATAAGCAATATTTGAAATTACATCAGGCAATATTGATGCATTTTAACAGGAGAAAAAGTCAGAAAAAATAGATCAAATGCAATCAGCTAAGTACTGTGGTTGTGGTTTGGGCATAACCCTCCTCGGTTGTCCTTTGTATACTTTTATCTTTCAATGTTTTATAGAATAACATCAGGGTGGTAAAATAATATTGGTGTTGCAGAGGCTAAAATCACAAACGTCATATAAATCTGCCCTCGTCATATTGACTAAAACATCTGGTTATCGCACCACACATTGTTTTATGGGGCATTGATGCGGATGTGAAGAGAATGTCATATAAATTCATGACGGGTATAAAAAGATATTTAGAGGCTACCAGCTGCTGTCCCACATGATGCATGTGTTGTTTCCATATCTGACTCCGATCTGACAACACAGTTTAGTCTCAGAAAGGGAGAGAGAGAGAGACGGAGAGAGAGAGAGAGAGAGAGAGGAGTGTGAGAAGAAATGCCAGTCCCCCCCGCACCTCCACCTCCACCTCCTCCCACATTCTCTTTGGTAAGCCACCGTACCACAGTCAACTATGTCATTTATTGTCACACAGCAAGGCAACATGTATTGACATGACACAAGATCAGTTTGACTCAATGGCACAACTTTAACTTACCAACAGAAATCCAGTCCTTATATGTGTTATAATCTATGATGTGCTGCTTTGTATCACTCTATACCAACTATATCTTGTTCAAGAGATACAACAATTGAAACACAAATATACATATATTAGAAAACTATAGTCCAGTACCACACATTTGTTCTAGCCATTAACTAAATAAATTGATTCTTATTCTTAGCATGGTAGAACAGGAAAGTATTGAAATTACCTGTCTTAACCACTCAAGTAGACTGTAGCTTCTGAAACCAGGTTGCCAATCACAGACAAAACGTGTAGAACCGCTTCTCTTCAGATGCTTTGTTTAAAACTGTCACTTCAGAGACACCTAGTGGTGAGTGGCCGTAGTTGCCATAAATCATGGACTGACTGCCTCTTCTACCTGGATGACTGCAGGCGAACACAGAGAAGCCCTCGCTAAACAAGTCCGAGCAGCGAGGAAGAAATGCTTTGCTATCAGACATATCTAAGGGAAAACGACTCAAGAAAGCCATCACTAATGACAGAAGTGCTCCTGTTCTTGAAAGTAAGTATGGTGTACTTCTTAGCTTCTGTCTTGGTTCTGTTGTTTGAAATGGTTAATAAGCCTACAATACAATCCTGGTGTGAATCATTTGTTAATATGTGTCGTATATTTCCTACATATAGTATCTTTAATTATTATGGTAGAGTTGAATTTGGTATTTATTTATAGGATTCTATTCTATTCCTGCCTTCCTCAATTAGACAAACACTAGCACATTTGTCTCATATTTATAAACACTAGACAAAGGCATAACTGAAACAAAATACCTACTGACTATAAAACATGTGCTGACAACTAGTAAGGGTGGAACTGATGGCCTCCTGTGTTGCTTCTGAGCACTTGGTAGGCAGGTAGTCAATGCCTGGGTATTCTCTCTCTCTCTCTCTCTCGTGTGTGTGTGTGTGTGTGTGTGTGTGTGTGTGTGTGTGTGTGTGTATGTGTATACAGAGCCCAAGGAAGGCATAATATCAACACAGAATAAAACTGACACCTTTACCAGTGGAGCACGGTCTGTTCAGCAAAGACTTCACCACAGCAATGTGGCCAATCTGAAATCTCTGGGAAACAAAGACAATGGTAACCATTTAAAGTCTCCAGTATGATTCTATTCATATAACTCAAAAACACATGTGAAAAAATACATAGTAAAACTATTGTATATAGTAAAAATGTTGTGTCTCTGTGCACAAAGGAACAAACGCCCTCCCTGTACATGAGGTCTCCAAAACAGCTCTCGGTGGCCACCGGGCGAAAGTTCCCCTGGCGCTCCCTCATGGAGTCTGCCACACACGCTCACTATCTTCTCCCCAGCTACCCTCGCTGCCAGCCAGGCATCCGGGCCTCCCCCCTCCTAGAGCACAGAGCTCTCAGCTCCCTCCACCGCCCCCACTCACCAGCCGTCCCCCACTACCCAGACACCTCAGCGTTCCTGCTCAGTGCTGCCCCCTGCCTGCGGCCAAGGAGAAGAAGTCCTCTCTCCCCCAGTGGCCTCCCCAGCCACCCGCTGTGCCCAGCAAGCCTGCCAACGCCACTCTGTGCCGAGCCGTCACTCACAGGACCAACCTGCCTCCTTTCCCCGCCGTGCCCAAGGAGCAGAAACCCTCCCCACGGCCTCCCAAGAAGAGCCAGTCCTTCGCAGGGCACGACCGTCCCCCCTCCTGTGCGTTCGCGGCCTCTGCCACCTCTGCCCAATGACAGACCTGTGCCCGACAGTGCCAGTTCAGGTGGGCATGTTTAGAGAATCTAGCAAATTACCAGCTTGAAAAAGTCCTGCCATATATTTCTTGGTGACTCTGTTCTCAAAACAGATGATTTTGATATTTAGAGCATCTACTCAGCTGAATAGTTGTGCTCATTAGGATCATGTTGGTTCAGTGAGTTAGCAGAAACAGGTGTGTGGCAGGACTTTTACTTTCTGATGTCTGCCTTTGCAATTTTCTAATCTACTGAACTGAAGGTAAAGAGTAATGAGTAAACGGTAGGGATGTTGAACCAACAGTATTCTCTCTCTCTATACCAAAAGAGGCCACCTTAGGACCACCTCTTCCCCCCAACAAGCCAACTCTTAGAGGCCTGCATCCCCTACCCGCCATTGAAAATAGTGCTGACAACTCCCACAGCCACACCACAGGTACTGTAGCACAAATCTGTTGCATAAAAAACAAAATAATGACACTAAATAAATATAGCCCAATACTGAACAGTATATTTATCAATCAGTTTTTATCATGTACAGCTTTGTCATGTAAAGTAAACATCAGCATTTCTCAGTAAGACTCAGTGAAAATCTGATATCCTTTAAAGTCTACAGCATGTCCTTTGTGAAGCCTTCCACTCTATAGGAAGTTTTGCTTTAATTGGCTTCCTGTTTGCTTAACAGCAATGCTAGTGGTGTGCTGATAAAGTTACTGAAATCAAATAACAGAAATCTGTTTGCTTAGCCCAGCTGTTTTGGTTAACTCATATTACAGCACCTCGCAGATAAATCTCTCTCCCCATGCCTGTGTCACAGACCCGTGGGAGAGCAGATTCACTTTCCACCATGTGACTGACTTTCCCCAGCCTGAGGCCTATGTTCCTGGCCGTAAGACCTACCCCAGCAGCTTCGTCAAAAGATACGCAAAAGGTGCTATTTCAGCTCTCATATGACTGCCGGTACTGATGACCTTCCACACAGATAGCTTCAGGCTGTGAATGAAGGGGGGCATTGAAAACATATTATTTGTCAGATACTTTGTTTTGTTTCTTGGTCTTACTTGTTCTCTTTTTTGTATTAGCAGGAAAAAGGGGGAGAGGATCGCCTCCCCTTCCTCCAGTAATCAGATGAAATGTATTGCATTCACACCTACGTTATCCTTGTGGTGTAAATACCTGTGCACTGTCTTTTTCGTGTTGACCAACAAAACAGTGAACTAGAGGTTAAAACTTGAGCACCATCTACTGACTATCTCAATAATTTCCATTAAAACTATTCTTATTTCTATATATTTGTACCAAGTCATTCAAAATAACTCTGACTGATGCAGGTCTTATTATAGCAGAATAACTGCATTAGAGTTGCAACTCTAGTTCATTCGTTGTTTAATCAATTAGGAGTGTCCTATTAAATTAGCCACAAAGGAAGATGTTTGAGGGTGTTAGGTTGGGCTTTGTGTTAAAAAAAAATGCTGATCAACCACAATTTTCTGACATTTTATAGATCATAGTAATCAATTGACTGAGAAAATAAACCACAGGTTTAAAATGAAACTTGGAAGTCACATTAAAGTTATGAACGAAAGTAAATGAATAAAGTAAGTTTTGATTTCGAAATGTTGATATTCTTAAAAGTACAATGAACAAGTGCTAAAAAAAATGAGTAACAGCAAAGAGGACAGATGAGTTACCGAGTGGTGTCTGAACTGAAAAAACAATGAACAGGCCTACGTGCTTACTGGCATGAGTTTTTGTGTAGCGCACAATCCTGACCTCTGGCCGCCATTCTTAGAATAACATTGTGTGAAACTGATACAAGGATTGCGTAAAATTTGCGCAATGCAGAGAAAATCAGGGTACGTAATGGTGTCCTAACTTTGAACGTTGTTTCAGAAGGGACACTGTCTGTCGGCAACACAGTTCTGCATTTGTATTGTTGTAATTGTGTTGTTGTTTGTTACTGCGTGATAAGGTCAGATAGTTGAAGAGATTTATCCCGCCTACTGCCGCAGTTGATTGGCGAAGTTTCAGAACAGGCTACTGAACTCCTGTGTCCCTAAATTTGGCCGCGGAGAAGTTAACTCTTTTGGGACTGGTGGCTCTAAGTTCACGATACATACTAACGATACGAGTTTGTTGTCGTTTACAGAGCATCTCATGCTTGAAACTGCCAACTTTCACCTGAAAATCGCTACATGAGAGGAGTTGCTGACTTGTCATTAATAATGCTTTATTGCAGTATTATGGTAGGTTTATAGCTTCAATAGCGCACCTGCCAGCATGGTAACGTTACAGCCTCGGATTGTGAAATTTCCAACACAACCTACTTGTGTGACATAATTTTTCGACAATGGGCGACATCTAGTTTTGCAAGAAAGGTAAGAATAATTTCACAATGTACTGTCTTCATCTGTCATTTTGGAATGATTTTAGCTCCGCTATCTTTTGAGCTGGATAGCTAGTTGTACGCTAATGTGGTAGTTAGCCAGACAATCTGTCAAAGCTGAAATCAAGAGAACACGTGAAAGTGATGTTGTGCTTAAAAGATTAGGACGCTAACCAGGTTCTAGTCACAAAGTGCATTACTTTAAATAGCCGAAAATGACCACAACTTCCTACTGGAAATTAACATTACCAAAACATTTAAAATACACTTAGAGTCAGTAGATTAACTTGCATCCTGTGCTGTGTTTGTCACTGTTGACTCTCATGACGGTGTTTTCACTTCTTCAGCCAATCCGAGAAGCTAAAGCGCCACGATGGATGACACAGTCTTCTCTCAGAAACTCAACCTGTCAGTGTCAACGGGGAACAATGCCACTTCTCCTTCAGCGATGTCTATTGACAAGCTTCTGCCAGCGCTCTTGGAGTGCTTTGGCATCATTCTTTGCGGATATATTGCTGGACGGGCCAACATTATAACCCCTACTCAATCCAAAGGACTGGGTAACTTTGTATCAAAGTTTGCCCTCCCTGCTCTACTTTTTAAAAACATGGTGTTGCTGGATTTTGGAAATGTAATCTGGCCGTTTCTCTGGAGTATTCTCATCGCCAAAGTGTCCATATTTTGTGTTGTGTGCGTCCTGACACTGCTGGTCGCCAATCGTGACAGCCGCTTTTCAAAGGCTGGTCTGTTTTCCATCTTTGCCACCCAAAGCAATGACTTCGCCTTGGGCTATCCCATTGGTAAGTGATGTCACTGAGCAATTTAAACGTGAAATAATACCCATAGTGCTAAACATGTATCTTAAAGATAAAAAGAAGTAGGCCTATACTGAATTCCTAATATTTCATTTTTGTTTCCATTCTAAGTCTGAGGAGTAGGCTAGCCTATACCTAAAACACAGTGGCTGTATGTCCTTAGATGTGTCTACTGTTGGACAGTTTCAATAATAAATTACTCCTATTCTTTAAATCTGTGTTTTTTTTTCTCTCCTGACCCAAGTTGAAGCTCTGTACAGGAACACTCACCCTGAGTATCTCCAGTACATCTACCTGGTGGCGCCGGTCTCCCTCATCCTCCTCAACCCGCTGGGCTTTGCCCTGTGTGAGGTCCAGAGGTGGCAGAGCAACCGCGAGCAGCCCCAGAGCAAGCTGCAGGTGTTGAGCACGGTGGCCCTGCAGGTGCTGAGGAACCCCATCGTCTTCATGGTGGTGGTGGGCCTGGCCGCCCACTTCCTCCTGGGCCAGAGGATCCCCCCCTTCATGGAGCAGTTTGTGGACGGGCTGGCCAACTCTTTCGGCGGTGCGGCCCTCTTCTACCTGGGCCTGACCATGGTGGGCCAGATGAGGAGGCTGACCAAGTCTACGGTCGTGGCCTTAATTCTCCTCATCACGGCCAAACTGTAAGTGCACACACGGCACGGCTTGGTGGCTGGTTTGAGCAGGTGTTATGTTTCCGCAGTGAATATTCAGCAATTCTAAAGTCATGGTCATGGTTCTGGTTAGTTTATTTGTATAGCATAGTTTTAAACAACTTCAGGTTGACCAAAGTGCTTTGCAATGTAAAAAATAAACAAAGGAAATCATGTCATTAGTTATAATAAACTAGTAGCATTAACATACTTACACAGTGGCACAAAATAAAATACAATAAGTCAATAAGGTAAAAACAAAATGGATAACCAACACATTTCATTTCAAAGCGAATCAAAGTAAGTGGCTTCCTGTCCTAGATTTTGCACCCATAGTTGGGGCTGATGTAATGTGGGTTTGTAGGCAATTCCAAAAGTTGGCCACAAAAAGTGCACGGTCACCTCTGCATTGCAGAGGACTGTATTGGATGGACCACAAGAGTTTGCCTGAACCTTAGACCTTAGTGTTTTAGGAGGACAGTGCAGGTATACAGCAAGTTAAACACATGGTAGCCTAAAGCAAAAACACAGGCATCTCCTTGTGTAAAGTCTGGGCGCTGGCTCATGGGAACAGGTTTACACAATAGCGAAGGTAAAATCCGCAACACCAGTAATATACTCCCAATAATCTTTTAATAATAAGTCAACTACACCAGTCAAAAACACAGGTCTTTAGTGGTGCATACGTGTGCCTGCTGGGGCTTGTCCCAGGAACAAGGCAGCTCCTGTGACCTCCCTCTCCAACCACTGCTGTCACAAAGCACACAGCAGTTTGTAATTTCCTTAATGGCAGCATGTGTGTTTGGTGTGTGATTTTGGTGGTTGTGGCGTCATGTCATGTTGTGGCCTGTTCTCCCCTGCAGGTTGGTGATGCCGCTGGTGTGCAGAGACATGGTGGAGCTGCTGGATTGGGACAACGGCAGCAGCGCGCTCAACCACTCCAGCCTGTCCAACTACGCCTTCCTGTACGGGGTCTTCCCCACGGCACCCAGCGTAGCCATCTATGCAGCACACTATGGCATGGAGCTGGAGGTGGTAGGTGTTTGTGTTAATTAAGTTCAATTAAAAATAAAAGCACTCTCAAATAATAATTCTTTTGTTTTATTAGTAGACTGATGGCATGTCAAAGATGGATGCGTTTTGGTTAAAAAAGCTGTGCTCAGCATCTACATGCGTTTATTTTGTTCTTGATTCAGTTATTGTTCTTTTTGTGCCCCCAAAGACTTTATTAGTTGAAATTGAGCACATCCACATCTCTGACTTAGCCTTCCTGCTGACATCTGTGCTCTTGTGTCAGAAACCACACACGTTGCTCCTTGTCAGGGTTGGGTGGTTCCAGGGGTTTTGATCGGGAGTTTCCACACTGCTAATGTACTACCACATGTCTATAGGTCGAATGTATAACGAGCTAACATCTACTGTAGTAAAATTCCTTGTATACGGAAGTGTACTTGGCCAGTAAAGCCAGATTCTGAGTCTGATTCTGGATCTGATGTGGTTTTAATGTTCTCGTCCTAGGTCACCTCGGGCATGGTCATAAGCACGTTTCTCTCGGCTCCGATTATGTATGTGTCAGCCTGGCTGCTGACCATCCCATCCATGGAGCCCAGCCTCTCAGTGGCAGCTCTGCAGACCGTCAGCTTCGACATCAGCATCATAAGTTTAGTTGCACTGGTGAGTTCAGCATGTGCAGTAACAACAGGATGTGAAACCAGACCGGTAGACCAAACTGCAGCTGTTAAGGCAAATGAAGGATAGCTTGATCCACCACAGCAACTTGTGTTATACCTCGTGTTTTAAGACTTTTGGGACTTGCATTGTTCTTCGGGGAAAGTTGAAGGGATTGTTACATTTGTCAATGTTCTGAATGTGGTAAACTATCTGAGGGTGGGTGGTTGGGTGGGGGTTAGTGGTTTGGGGGGGTGTGCTGGGTTGCATGCGTTTACCAAATAGTTCCAGATTTATCAGACTAACTTCCCCATTCTGAGCAACACATGGAACTAGGAAGTCAAGTTGATGAAATACTGTTGTACAGGTTGTGCAGATTTTTAGGGCATGGCCACTGTCAAACACAACTATGTTATGTAGTTATGTGGCACACATAAGTAGCCAGTTGTCACTGTGTCATATCAGCATCTTTATCATATCAACCTGATAAAGGTGTGAAATACTAACAGACTCTAACCTTGCCTTGCCCTACTTTCCTTGTTGCAGGTGTGGACAATCTCTGTTATGTTCCTCAGCAAGAAGTTTAAGAGGCTGCCACACCTCTTTACTGTGAACATGTTTTTGGCACAGGCAAGTTCTGCACTGCAATGACACTTTCCCAGTAATACAGTAGTCCCAAGATGTATAGCCTTGTATTAAATGTTATTCCCAATAGGCTAGACAGTGCAGTATTACATTGTCATAGACCACCTCACATTGTCCATGCATCTCTGCTTTCAGCTTTTAGCTTGTGTTGGCATGATAACTTGGAATTTCACTGTGGAACAAGGCAACTTCCTGGGGCAGACGTTGACCTTCACTCTTCTATATGGGTCTCTCTACAGCACGTATGTTTGGCCAGGTAACGCACACTGCTCTTCACCTTTCATTCACAACTATTCACCTCCTCCAAAATCACCTCTGTGTAGGAAGATGGTTTATCATGTAGTTCCTGAAAGTTAAAAAATTACCATGATCATTTTAGATTTGTTCAAAATAGTTTTTCAAGAAAATAACTGATAATTCATTGAAAAAAAACATTGATTAAAGCAATATGTTGCATTGCTTTTTTCTGCTTCCTTTTTGTAGCATATTAACATCTGTTCTGCTCGTATACACGTGACTGTGTGTTGTGTTTTAGGTCTGATAGCTCTTTCCCTCGTGCTCATGCGAAAGAATGGGGAACTGAAGATAAGTCCTGGTTTTGTGGTCATTGCTGGCTGGGGGTGAGGTCATTTTTTTCAATTCCTTTGTGGCTTGTCTGACCCTTGTGACACGACCCTGCCACTCAACCTCCTCCTCTTTGTCCCCCACAGAGTTCCCTGTTTTGCGATGGCCGTACTTCTCATAGCAGGCCAGTGGTCACCAGGCACCATCGACTCCGCTTTCTTCTATGGAACATCTCAGGTGATTGGAGTTTTGAACCAGAAAGGCATACAACATTTAAAAAGAGTGCTTAAAATTTAAAAGTTAATCAAAACAGTGATTCCATGCATGACCACTGACTTTTTACCAAAGATATGCATTATACAATTGTGTGTGTGTGTGTGTGTGTGTGTGTGTGTGTGTGTGTGTGTGAGTGTGAGTGAGTGAGAATGTTAAAACTTTTCTTAAATCATCAATCATATTATTTTAATATTTTTGGTTTCTCCTCCACTCTGGTAGATCATCACCACAGCAGTGGTGCTCCTCTGCAGTATTGTGCTGGCGGGGGGCTCCCTGATCAGCCTGAGCCGTGGCTACCGCACCCTACGCCGAGGCTCCACCTCGGACACCCCCGAGGACACACGGCCCCTCTCCGAGCCGGAGGACCAGACGCCCCCTGTGGAGCCCCCCACCCTTCCAGCGGAGGGCATCAACGGAGGTAGAGTAGTCAATGCACAGCAAACAAGACCGGTGTTGAATTGATTCTGACAGAGTTGACTTTAACACTTATGAGGGGTTTATATAGCTACACACTCTCCAGAGTTAAATGAACACTTTCAAAGTGTGAAATAACCCTGACTCTGCACACCATTTAAATCTGAAAAAATGTTAAAGTTACACTTTGGAAGCTAAATCAACTCCCAAATGTTTAACCCTAAAACTATGACACTCTAGTTTTCTGCTGTCTGCCTCCTCTGCTGTGTGACACCCCTGAAGTCTTCTCAGGAGGACTCTCACAAGGCTTAATCTCCATCTGTTGTTGTACATTCAGTCTTCTGTGGTCTCTTTGTGCAGTGTGCCAGATGTGTGACTGTGCTTCCCCACAACCCATGCCGGACATGATCGTCAGCACTAACATGATTGACACGCCACACAACCAACAAGGTACGAACAACCCAACCGTGGGAATAGATTTTTGGCGTGCAAGCAGTATTTATTGCTCTGAACGTACATACACAGTCGGGGACAGAGAGTAGTGCTGTTTCAATCCTGTATATATGTCCAGAACATATTTCAGTATTGACGATAAAGCTGACTTTGACTTTGACACACTGCACCTCATTGATTTCCACAGCTCAGTGTAGATGTTGAAGACTGTGGCATTTCAAATAATGGGAGAAATAACTTCCTGAAGGGAGTAATTCACTTAGTCAGCACTATATAAATAGGCACTCTTGCTGGCTGCTGCACTGCAGTGCTGTTAACAAATGCATTTATTACCTCCACTGAGCACCCTGATATTGTTAAGTAGGACTAAGTAGGACGTAGCTTTTGTGTTTCGTTTAACTTTTTTTTTAGGACACTTTGCCTTGCACGTGCATACACACGTGGACATGCACAGGCAGTTAAATGTGGTGGTTTTAATCATTGATGCACTCCACACAAAGATATTTTAGATGCTTTTGAGATTTGACACACAACACACAAGTGAAGGAAGGTCATGTTCATGGTGTGTAATAGCTGATGTACATGTTTGAGGAGTCCACATTAAAACACAGGCATAGTCACAAAATGCAGAAACTAAGAAAATGTCATTTGTAAGTTTGACTTTTGATTTAATTTTAAAAGTTATACAAGCCATTTTAAAATGCTTCTAGCTCGACAGTATGCTAGTTTATCTACAGGATTACTTTTGAAAAAGCTGGGGTTTCGATACAACTACTGATACAGGGGGGGTATCTTGAAAAATGTGTTTTTTTGTGACCATGCCTGTGTTTCCAGTGGACTCCTCATTTGTGAAAAGCAAAGTTGCCCTGTAGTAAACTTACAGTAACCTCATCCGGCCGTGTGCTGCTTGTGCAGGTGTGTGTGGCGCTCGCTGCGAGTCCTCTCGCTGTCTGCTGGTGCAGGAGGAGGAGGAGGGCCGGCGAGACTCAGACGCACAGGTGGCTCGACACGCACTGCTCTGCCTGCTGCTGCTGGTCAGCCTGCTAGCGGTGAGTGGGCAAGCTCCTGCCTCATACACACCACACACACATCTCATACACACCTCAGCATTAGGGAGGAGCAGATAGGGGGCAGTAGGCAAGCCCCTGCCTCACACACACACCTCACACACACACACCTCACACACACACACCTCACACACACACACACCTTACACACACACACACCTCACACACGCCGCTCACACACGCCGCTCACACACACCGCTCACACACACACCTCACACACACCTCACACACACACACACACACCTCACACACACCTCACACACACCTCACACACACCTCATACACACCTCACCATCGAGCAGATAGGGGGCAGCACTTGCACTCACTCCCTGGAATCAATTTTAATTGTCCCGTGAACGTTTTGGGAAGGTTTTCTGGCCCTGTATAGCAAGAGGTTCTGAGGTCCCACTTTGGAGATTAAGATCCATGTCATCTATTTGTTCTATTCAGTTACTATTCCAGCTGGCACTAATTTAGCACATCTCTTCGGCTAACTTAAATAATGAGTTTTTTAAGATTTCTGTGGGATGATTAAAATTGCCTAAAGAAACTGCAAAATGCTGTCCTCTATTTGGAAAATATTAATTACACTTTAGGAAGGATCCAGCACCCAATCGATGACACTCTTAAGGCTTTGAGTGTGTTTGTCTATTCACTTAGCCCTCCGACACTCCCATGCAGCCTGGCATGGCCTCACTCTTATCTGCAGTGAGGGGGCCCATGTCTTTCCCCTTTATCAGGCGTCACTATTGATCCTGTGACTCAGTCTTGTCAGTAGTAACATGCTCTTTCTCTTTCGGCTTCTACAACCTCTCCATGACTCAGTTCTGTCTGTAATACCATGTCTTTTTTTTTCTTTTTCTTTGCCATTTAATTCCTATTTGTAATGCTGCTTTTATCATACCTGTAGCATCAGTGGGCTATTACTGGCAATGGCATTAAATTAAATTTTAAAAAAACTCTCTCTTTGCCTCCAAAATATCTCCATGACTCTTGTCTTGTCAGTGGGAAATTATTTTTCTCTGTCAGTGTCAGACACATCATACACACATCATACAGACATACATACATTGATTTCTGTGTTGGTGTGCTGTGTAATGACAATGCTAAATAGGTGTTTTTTTTCTCGGCCTCCAGAACCTCTGCAGCTGTCTGTGGTGGCTCTTCCACCAGGAGCCTGGCAGACTCTACCTGGAGCTGCAGTTCTTCTGTGTCATACTCAACTACGGACAGGTAGGCCTTACGCACTCTGACCTCTGGGCTTGGGCCTCTTCAGTGATGTTTGTATGCGAATGTTCTGTGTTTGTGCTAATGTTGTCTATTTGTGTGTGTGTGTTTGTGCTAATGTTGTCTATTTGTGTGTGTGTGTGTGTGTGTGTGTGTGTGTGTGTGTGTGTTTGTGTGTGTGTGTTTGTGCTAATGTTGTCTATTTGTGTGTGTGTGTTTGTGTGTGTGTGTGTGTTTGTGTGTGTGTGTGTGTGTGTGTGTATGTGTGTGTTTGTGCTAAAGTTGTCTTTTTGTGTTCTTCCAGGGGTTCATCTCATTTGGACTTTTTGGTCTGGACAAACATCTTATCATTGTTCCGTTCAAAAAGAGGTTAGATGCTTGTCATTTTTTGCTTCTTAATCAAGGTTTTAAAATTATTTTCACCACAAATGTGCATAACACTAATCATGATTTTACCAGTACTAGTTACTTTAACAGTATCCTTATCGGTATGTTTTTGAAGACCTAATTACCAACATAATTAACATTATTTAACTGTATTTAACAGCCTGCTTTATGATTTAACAGATTTTCTGATAGTGGAAATGTCAAACAAACATCATTTATTTTAGTGCAAAGGAATATAAACAGCATGGGTTGGGTGCACAGTTGGGCCTAACAACTATTCTTTTAAAGGTAAAAAACAACTTGGTATACTCATCGGCGTAGCGATGGGTGGGCCTGTGCCTTGTCAATCAGGCCCATCCAATCAGAAGGCTCTTTTTGTTTGATTGACTGTTTAAATAATCTATGTGTTTTGGGCTAGGCCCACCTGATTTTTTTCTGGGCCCTCCCATTTTATTTCAGTTTTTATTATTTTGTTCTTTTTGCTAACTACAGTAACCTTGGTCTGTGTGAGTAGGGTAGCCAGACTGTGGCGAGCCAGAGGAGGGGCAGATAACCCCCCACCCAACCTTCCTGAGGAGGTCAGACTCACGTGCACCCAGTTCATCAGGTACCACCAGGAGCAATGCATCCAGGACATCGTCCAGAAGAAGAGGTGAACCCACAACCCACAACACACGACGTACATAGAAGGTCTTACATAAAATGTCTTGTTTTTTAAAAATGTGCAGTATAGTTCCAGAAGAAGTTCCATTTGAGCAATTATCTGACTTTAGAATTAGAATTACCATCACTAAATGAATAGCTTGAAACTTTGCAGAAACATCTCTGCATGACTCTGTATTCTGCATCTCTCTCTCTGTGTCTCTTCCTCACACACACACACACACTACACACACACACCACACACACTACACACACACAACTACACACACAACTACACACACACTACACAACACACGCGCACGCGCACACACACGCAGGTGTGGGGAGCGGAGTGTGGCGAGCACGTTCCTGGGCAGCGATCTGGTGGAGTGGCTGCTGCGTGTGGGGCTGGCGCGGGACCGAGGGGAGGCGGTGCTCTACGGGTCTCAGCTCCACGAGGGGGGCGTGCTCCAGCACATCACCCACGACTACTGTTTCCAAGACGACAACCTGCACTACCGCTTCACGGACGCCACCTCTCCCTCTCCACGCGCCCACCAGGGCCACAGCAGGCCCAGCGCACACATGGACGACAGGGACTGCTGAGATGACAGAGTCACCCCAAAAAAAGGATTTTAAGATGGCTGCTACTATGATGTACTACTACCTAATAACTTGCATGTTCAGAGGTAACATGTAAGCAGAAGAAGTCAGAGGACAGTCAAACTGTGTTTTTTTTTTCTCTTTGGCTTCGAAACATATGGCAAACTAGAAGGAAGCAAAAGCGTATTGATCACAAGATCAAACAATCACATGCCTAAACCCCACACTGCAGCACTGCCTACTGCGTTCCTATAGAGGTGATTTGCATATGTTTTGCAAGCAGTCTAAAAATTATTTTAAATTTAACAACGTTGAGATCACATCAAGATCAGATATGTAGCTACTAATTAAGTAAAATAGCTGTTTTGTTTTTCATTTTATAACGTTATCGAAGGAAATGAGGGTTATTTCATGTACTGTTGCACTTAATGCCATAATGTTAAGGCATGAGCTGTTTGCAATGCTTGATGCCATTTCTCTGATAAGACAGCATGGTGAATGTAAAAGACATCCACACACCTGCTTGGCAAGGAGTGGATTGTCTTGGACTTCAGATAACTACCTACAGACTGGCCTGAAAATCCTCAGTTGCCAGAAATAAAGGTTTTTTAATCTACACTGTTGCCTAGCTTCAAAGCTGTGTGTCTGTGTGTGTATGAGTGTTTTTAAATAACTCAATCAGTACTAAAATGGCATCTCATCATCAGATTAAAAACGTAATATTGTAATGACGCAGTTATTACACAGTATTGTGCAGTTGCACAATATATCAAAAATATCACAATATTGCAACAAACATGATATGCGACATGTTGCACGGCTTAGCTGCAATATGATACCTTTCTATAAGCTATGCTTTCATGTTCCCCATATCAAACTTGAAAAGGTGAGTGCAGGCCTCCTCCAAGCAGTTTAACCCCTAAAAATGTATATTTATTTATCATAGGTCATATTGTCATCACAATTTTTAGGAATGGTGACCTACCATACAGCCCTAATCCCCAATTCTTCTGTTTTATACAACAGTGACTTCAGTGTCAGTCAGTTTCATTCTAGACAGCTTTATTTTGTGCAAATTTCACAGAAAGTTATACAGTACAACTCCACTCCAAACAGTTACTTTTGTTAGGTGCACAAGTATCTTGTGTTTTCTCTAAAGGTCAGCATCTATTTAGAGGTTTTGGAAATACAGGGGGTGTACAGGGGTAGACCTAAAATTACTTAGGATGCAGGAATGAAGATCAGGATGGCGGTTCATTTGTATCTTATCTAAAGTGCTACGATATTATTGCTGTCTGTATTTTGACAAGGGTTTTTTTCTTTCAAGTGCAATTTTAGGATAGATCTGTCATTATTAATCTGATCATCATGCAATGGCCATAAGTAATGTGTTTTCAGCAGTTTTAACTTTTACTGTACACCGTCATTTCTTCCTCAACCATGTTTGTAAAAAGATGCACAACCACCGTGGGGTCCTTGACTCCCTCTGTCAAATACGTCTCCATCTCGGCCATCTTGGTTTTCTCCAGATCCCTCATGTTTTGCATGATCTTCTGTCCTCTTTCCTGGGTGAGGGAAAAATAGAGGAGAACAAAATGCTGCAGTCAACAAGAATCCAACAGCCAGTTCGTAAATTACTTTTTAGTCAATTATATTTTGCCCTTAATATTTAATAGGACAATAAAGATATGACCTAAAATAATTTGGGGTGGGGAAGTAAATGACTCAGGCCGGAATCAAACCTGGATCACTGGGTTTATGGTGTAAGCTCCTTAGCCAACTGTGCTATGGCACCCCCCTAACTGCCATTTAAACGATTACTTGTTTACATTTCCATGCATTCATAACATAAGTCAACTTTGACCTACAAAGGCAAAGCGCAGTAACTATGGGAACACAAAAACTGAAAAAATGCCTTTCAAGTTGTCACACTGCCCAGTAAAACATGTTGTAAGTATAATAGTGGTGATGTTTTTATGTACTTTCTTAATTGTAAGAAACAAGAGATTTAGTCACAAGAAAAACAAGGTGTTATAAAGTCAATTTCCAGTCTAAACTCAAGTTGTTACAAATTATGTAGTCACTGCCTTTTGGCTTTGTAGGGCTAAACTTTGTGCACAGTACAAGGCCCTGGAGAGACACACACCCTGGTGCTGTCGATGATGGCGGCCACCACCTCGTGCTTGAGGAAGAGTGGGTGTTTGCGGTCGGGTTTGGTCTGGAAGCGAGGCTGCTTCTTCACTGGGTCATCCTCGCCGTAGCAAGGAGAGCAGGTGTGCTTAAACTGCTTCACGTCTTGGACGAAAATAAATGGCTTGAACACAGACCTGGAGATGTGAAAATAGAAAATAGACAATAATGACTGTAAATTGGGTCAAACGTAAACCTGTAAACCTTGTAAACCTTTACCAGGCAATGACCAACAGGACAATTCACCAGCCACTGAACAGTAAATTATTTTGTGTCTGAAATCTCTTTTTTTTACCAGCATTTGTCTAGCAGCTGATGTGAATTTCCTGTATATAAAATATGCTGTATATACAACTCAGGATACTCAACACACTGTATGTTTTACATCCACACACTGAGGCAGTGACACATAACAAAAGGCCCAGGGAAGCGCTACCTCTCTGGGTCAGGGGTGGCGGTGAAGTAGTGGACCCCAGGGAGGCTGGGGTCCTGAGGAACCACGGATACCATGCTGCCCGTGCTCATGAACATGCCCTCCATGTTGATGCCGCTCTCTTTGTCTCTCAGGATGTCCATCATGGTTTCCGTGGTGATGTGTCCTGTGTCAACGATGTGGACATTGTGAAAAATAGTAATCATTAAAATATTTCAGGTGATCCATGTTAAAACATGCATGGTCACAAAATGCACAAACTGAGAAAATGTAATTTATAAGTTTGATTTTTTTTTTTATTTAATTTTAGAAGTAAATGCTATTTTAAAATGCTTCTAGCTCGAGACTATGCTTGTTTATTACCAAGATTAGTTTTTATAAAAAGCTGGGGTTTCAATGCAACTACCGATAGGGGGAGTAACTTGAAAAATGTGATTTTACGACTATGGCCATTTTTCCTGTGCACTCAATTTAATTTCATATTGTACCAGCAAATAATTCATTTTGGAGGAAAAACCCACTGTATTGATGATGGCCTTACCGTCGTTTTTTCCCAAGAGTCTCTTTCCTTCACAGTAGCGGCTCCCAGCAGCCTCAATTCGGGCGGTGGTCTTATAGGAATAAACTTCAGTGAAGTTGAACGGCTTCTCTCCATCCCACCAGCCCTGGCTCTTGGCATACTCCCTCATCTCAGGATGCTCCTTGTCAATTTTGGTTGTTATCGAATAATCATTGGAAATATTTCTGTGTCCCCCTGAAAAATAATAGAGAAATAAGTAGACTTCACAACTGATTTTTAAGAGCTACGATACCTGTTATGTATGTAGGTTTAGTGTAAGGCAACCAAACTAACTAACCTGTAGTTGTAAACGTGTAATAAACACATAAGTAAACTATTCTCCATTGTTGTATTTGTTTAACTCAATATCCTCTACACATGACAGTACTTCATAAAACAGTATGGTAAAACAGTACAGGCTATGGTAAAACAGTACGTGTGGGCGCCATCTACAGGCCATGTAGAGATGCACAGAACATTAAGAACACAACAACACCATTAAGCCTGCCCTCTTACCCTCCACCTTCTCTGCCGCCCAGTACTTCCCAGCAGTCTCCAGCACCCAGGCCTCCATCCTGTCGGAGATCAGGAAGCTGTTGTGGTAGGTGAAGCCGCACTGGTCCTCCATGCAGTTTCCTCCTTGCCCGTACCTGTCCAGCAACTCTGTGATGACGTCCACAGCCTTTGCTGCCGTATCTGCCCTCTCCAGACCCAGCCTGAGGGCATGGAACACTCATGTCCTGAGGTGTTCTAACCCTGTTATAACCTACTACTAAGATCTGCTGTGACTCATAATGCTAATTCCAGCTGTGACTGTGCGTTTTACTAATGGTAAATCAAACCTATTTGTCAATTTCAAGGTAATCATACTGCATGTATTAAAGCTCTATTACACACACACTACATCTAAAGACAACCATGATTCATGACAGTATAACAGCAGAGAAGGAGACCCACCTCACAAGATCCATGCCAAGCAAGGCCTCGTCTCCATCAGCACTTTCTCGTCCCCACACAGCCTCATTCCCGATGCAGACCTGGTGCTCATTGGCCCCCATCTCCGCTCCCCAGAGCCATGCTGGCCTGCTCAGCACCACTGCAAATGTGTGAGGGGCCTGCTCGATCTCAATGTACGTGCACTAGGAGAAAAACAAAGCACACAATCAATCAGAGGATGCTGCTGAAATTCTGCCCAAATGAGGTGATGTTAATTCTACAGTAATGAGATGATATGCTGATACTGAATACATTTAGTTGAAGGTGGCTACCTCCACTTTCTTATCAGGACCATAGTCCCTGGCTGGGAAGTACACCACCTCTTGAACCTCATCACAAGGTCTGTCTGAGTTTTTCCCAAAGATGACACGTTGGCCCTCTGTTGTTGGAGGTAGAGCCACGAACGTGTCACAAGAGCATGGATGCATGCTTAAAAAAATATAGAACATCAAAACAGTTAGTCAATGAAGGTGATGATGATTCATGCACATAGACTACACAAGACGATAATATTTATTTATAACGCTAGTACACTGCTCACGGATATCTAACAGACGTACTATGCCAATTATATTTCATGGATATTAAACCATAATCTTACCCTGTTGCCTTCCAGAAAGCGTCAAGTATCGCTTTCCTTTCCCTATAATTCTGCAGCTGGTTGCTCACAAATACTATAGGGCAAGGGTCAGTTGACGTACAAATTCAGCAATCACAAAATCATGTAGATCTTCTTACACCACTAAATGTAATATCACATAACCATTTCACATTGTATATAGATCAGCGAAAACAAGGATTTTTTTTTTTATGCGTTCTTGCGTCTCAATACTGATGTTTATAAAGGCAGTGGCAAAGGTCATTATCTGACCCCGGAACCAAAATATATCAGTCATTTTGGTAGCAATTTGCTCAAGGCTACCTTTTCAAAATGGGGAAGTCTTTTGCGAATTTTATGTGCAAGAAGGATTTTCATCCGGCGTCTAAATCAAATATTAAGAAGGTAAGGACATGCAAAAATCAGGCATTATCGTGATTCCACATGCAAAATGTAGGTGATGAAGATAATAGTGTCGGCTAGCTTAAGTTAGCTTGTAGCAAGCTACTTGAGCTACGACGTATCAGCACCTCATACTGCAGGTTATGGTCAATATAATGCACGTAGCCAATGTAACTTTTGTAGCCAATGTACCTTTTTATGTGTTCAATGCATAGCAGTATTAAATCCCACTTAGTCACAGGTAAATTCAAGTAATATTAAAATAAAAAAAATAAAAAATACTGGTACTATCGTCAGCCATCACTGCAATTTAAAACTTCCTTGCAAGTTGGCTAATTTAGTTTTTTTCTACGAGTCCTACTTGATAACATTTAACAGTTAATGTTAAGAGTTAACATTACCACGTATAGCCCTCGTTTTGGTTGCGTTAAACGTTACAGAAGACCGATATTTTGCCTTGTTGATGAGATAAAAGTCAGATTCTCTGGAGACATTCAAGTGCACCAACAAGCTGTGTTCATTATGGTGTATAATGTGCCCAGGTATGGATAGCGGAACAGAAACTCACCTTCGAGAAAAAGAAGCAGGAGGACCTCATGCAGGCCTATGTGAAGGAGCAGGAGACCTACAACAACAGGTCTGGGTTGATCAAAAGCCCCAAAGACGGATGACACAATGCTGTTTGTTGTTATTAGATTGTAGTCCTGCATCTGTTACTTTGTAATTTGTAAGGTACTCAGTATGGTTGTACACAAAATGAGCAACACCCGTGTAACACAAGTTATAGGCATTTCAAACTAATAAAGTTTAATATAAATTATGGAAATTCAGCTGTACCTTGATGTAAAAAAAATCTAAAGTGTATTGATGTGGTTTGCAGGCTGTTAATGGGTGATGACCGAGTGAAGAATGGTCTCAACTTCATGTATGAAGCACCACCGGGGGCATCTAAAGGTATGGTGATGTCTATCGGTAATCACTCAAACATACAGTGGCCAGTTTTCTAGATGGAAACCAGGGACATTTCCAGTTTGGCCATATATATATATATGATATGGTATATATCATTGAAGTAGCTAATGTTTCAAACTGCAAAAAAGCAGGGACTGAATTGTCATGTTTAGAAGGAACCCAAAAATGGAGATTGCTCTACAAAATAGGAATGTCTTTTCACCTTAACTAAAAAGGTTGTTAGTGTTGTCAGAAGTCAGAAGTTTTTGACAAAGCATTCTCTTTGTTTGTGTACCTCTGCCTTCATCACCCCTATCTGGTCGAGAAGAGGAGACAAAAGAGGTAATACATGGCATAAATTATTCCTTCAGTCTCATTTTATCACTCCTCTTCAGGTGCCAAGCTTATCTTTTTTTAATTGTTCATTTTAGGAAGGGGAATCTGAATACAAGTTTGAATGGCAGAAAGTCGCTCCTCGTGAAAAGTGAGTACATCAGTCACTGTCACCAGCTTGTATTTGTGACTGCCAAAAATTATTGAGACAATATTAAGGTAACTGGTTTTTTTTTTTATCTTTTAATGACAGATATGCAAAGGATGACATGAACATTAGAGATCAACCTTTTGGCATTCAGGTAATGATGTTTTCTCCTACCACGTTCATTGTGTTTTTAAAGTATGGATTCGTTCACTTTTTCCAGATAAGCACCAAAAGGTCTCAGTCCCTGCGTTAGTGTGTAGTCAAGCACAGTGATGGAGTAGATTACACTTTTATTTTCATCATACAGGTACAAGTACAACGGAATTGTGAGTGTTCCACCACTCAGCTACTGCAAAAATATAAATAGTTATATAAAAAAAAATAAAACACACTGTATATATCACTCAATAAAAAACACAATAACATAATATAAGTGTAGAGATTCCAGTGCCAAGAGCAAAAGAAAGACATTGTGCAAAGAGTTCAAAACAAGGTTTTTAAAGAACATGAGGTAAGGACATTATCAGGTGTGTGTGTGTGTGTGTGTGTGTGAGACAGAAAGAGAGAGTTGGGGGTGGGAGGCTCCCATGGCTAAGAATTATTACCTGGTGCCTTACTAATTACATTGATTACATGATCACGTGTGTGTGTGTGTGTGTGTGTGTGTGTGTGTGTGTGTGTGTGTGTGTGTGTGTGAGAGGTGGGTGGCTGGGTTGGGCTGCTTCCATGGCTAAGAATTATTACTAATTATTACTATTATTACTCTGGTGCCTTACTAATTACATCGAGCAGTACAGTAGCACTAATCTTTGGCCTTACCTGTGCACAGGTGCGCAATGTCCGCTGCATTAAATGCCACAAATGGGGCCATGTGAACACGGACAGGGAGTGTCCCCTCTTTGGCCTCTCCGGGATCAATGCCAGCTCAGTAGCCACAGATGAAGCAGGTATGTCCCTTGCTATTCAATGATTATCTACCACACAGCTTTTAAGCTATTTTTAAGCTTTTGTAAACTGTTAGCTTATGTAGGTGTGTTTGTGAGAGATTGTAGGTACATTGACAATTAAAACTGATTTTAATGAATCCATCAACATATACAGCATGCAGGGTAGTGTACTTTTTTAGTGTACATAAGATATTTATTTATATTTCTAAAAATGAAATTAAATGTAATTATTGTTTCGAAAATAGTCAACATTTTGTGGGCTGTCTTTTTTTTTTTACATTTTATTCTGAGAGTAGATTATATGACGCACAGGTCTGTTTTGACCTTGTATTAAATGCAGTCCAGTTTTTGTTAGAGGAAGCAAACAGCCCTTCAGATGCCCATGCGGTCATGGTCAGTCCTGCCTGTGGCTTTGGCCAATCGGATTGGCCAACCAATAAATTGCTCTTACCAATCAGCATGTTATTGTGTTGACATGGAGGGAGGGGTGTGATTGGATTGACTGTTGAGCCAGAGCATCAATATATTCGGCAGGATAGTGGGCTACAGTTATCTTTCAGAATGAGTGGTGTGTTTTTGGAGCCACCTGAAAGCAGTAGAAGGTGTGTTAAATGATTGAAACATACCTTTCATATCAGCCAATTTGATCTACATCATTATTTTGGATATAAACTCACTGTCTTTTTTTTTTTTTTTTTTTAAACAAACTGTTAACCCACTGTACACTGTCATGTGAAGAACATGGTGTACTCAGTCATAGGTCATATATTATACAACATTATCGGTTCAAAAATGTCAGGTCTGATCAGTAGATTGTAAATTGGTGGCTTTGGTTTCTCAACAATTAGTCTATACAAAATCTCAACAATTAGCCTATTCAATATCCAGGAATAAGAGGTAGGGAGTGAGTGAATGGCTTCAATGTGTGTGTGTGTGTGTCTGTGTGTCTGTGTGTCTGTGTGTGCGTATGTCTGTGTGTGTGTCTGTGTGTGTCTGTGTGTGTCTGTGCATGTGTGTGTGTGTGTGTGTGTCTGTCTGTATATGTGAGTGAGTGAGTGTATGTAGGTGTATGTGTGTCTGAGTGATTGTAGTTGTCTTGGAGTTTGGTGAAAGTGTGTGTGTGCTTTTGTGTGTGCGTGTGAGTGAGTATAAGTGTATTTGTGTGCGTGCATGTGTGTGTGTGTGTGTGTGTGTGTGTGTGTGTGTGTGTGTGTGTGTAAGCAAGTATAAGTGTGTGTGTGTGTGTGTGTGTGTGTGTTTGGCTCATGCTCGTGAGTGTCATTGTGGAGGTCGTCTGCACTCCCGCTTCCCCTCTCTGTCTCTGGAGCCGTGACAATCAGGCGAGTGGGTGCAGTGTGTGTGTGTGTCTGGGCTCGGCTCGGCTCTGCGTGGCTCGGCTCGCTGCTCCAGTAATGTGTTTACTGAGGGAGAGTCCAGAGGAGCTACTGGCACTGGAGTGCCGCGCCGGAGCTCCCCCTGAGCCTAGAGAAAAATGCAATTATTGTGTATTCTGATTCCCCCCTAACTGCTGCTTTGGGAGAATAATATGGTATGATTTGCTCAGCCGGAAGAGGACTGAGTTGATTTGGTGTTCCTTTTCTGTTAACAAAGCCGCCCCTGAAATTCCCCGGTGGGGGCCAGGCGGCGGGCGGATGTGGGGGCGACATCAATGGAGCTGTGAGGCTGTGATTTGTGCTAACAGGTCCGTCGATGCACCCCTCCGAGTTAATAGCAGAGATGCGAAACAGTGGCTTCGCGCTGAAGAAATGTGTCCTTGGGAGGAACGCCACTGTTTGTGATCTGGGCCAGGTAATCTTCCACCCTCTCTCCCTCCTTCACTTCCTCACCCACACACACATACACACACACACACACACACACACACACATACATACATACAAGTGCACACACACAGACACACACACACCCTCGCTGTCACACACACACACACACACACACACACTCACTTTCACCATCCCCCTCCTAACATAAAATAAGACCAATGATCTCTGCGGTAGATCCCTGAGTCCGCGTGTGATTGCGGGAAAAAGGCGGACAATTATCAGAAACGCACCACCGCGCTATTCTAGTCGGAACAAGTTTAGTCAAGAGAGGGCAGATTTGATGAGCTTAACTGCTAAAATTACAGGCGCGTCGGAATACCACTCAGGCTGGCTTTTATTGCCTGTCCTCGCTGAGGATGTTTTCCCTATAGAGTTTATACCTACACGCACAAGACTGCCGTGATTGCTGTGGATGTGAGCTCTAGGCCGGCAGCTATAGGGATGCATTGCAATGTCGGTGCGTGTCTGTATGTTTCATGGTAAAGTGGAGAAAGTTAAAGTTAATGTTGTTTTGTGGTGCAGGATTACGTGGGGAGTGAGGAGGAAGAGGATCCAGAGGTTGAGTTTCTCAAATCCTTGACCACAAAAGAGAAACAGAAGCTGCTCAGGTAAAACAAAAAAAAAAGTCCCATCTTCATTTTGGTCAGAAAAGAAAATCCCATAATAGTCCCAGTTCAAATGGTAAATCCCCCCAGTTTGACAGTATGAGTGTACACCATATCTGCCAACTCCTCATTTTTTACTGGGTTTCTCCCAAATATCTGCCCTATTCCATCCCCCCAACTTGTTCTGTCTCAGTAATGTCCTGTAATTTGCAAGGTCAAAACTTAAATCCAGGTTACTTTTTCCTAACTACCTGGAAGCACCAAATGCTGATAACTGTGACAAAATGTCTGCTTAGGAGCGCTTCCTAGACTTAAGTAGTTTTTCAGGTGCTCTTTGGATGGGAAACCTCAAACAAAACACCAAGAAAAACTCGAAGGCACTCTCATATTAGCACTCTAAATATATAGTTAGAGTTTTTCTTGGTGTTTTTTCTGATGTCTGTGTTTTATTTTTTAGTCTTTGTCTCTGTCTACAAAATGTCACAATACACACCTTTAACTTTTCAAACTGTCATTGTCTTTTAAACAGGAAACTTGATCGACTGGAGAAGAAAAAGAAGAAGAAGAAGAAGGATAAAAAACAGAAGAAGAAGAAAAGCAGCAAGGGCAAAGCCAAGAAGAAGCAGGCGAGCTCCAGCGACAGCTCCTCCACGGACTCTGACAGCAGCAGCGAGAGTGATGACGGAGACAAGGGCAAGTCCCACAGCAAAAAGAGAAAGAGGGACAAGAAGAAGAAGCAGAAGAAGAAGAAGAAGGAGAAGGAGGACTCCTCCAGCAGCAGCAGCAGTAGCAGCAGTGTCTCTGACAGCGAGGACGAGGACAGAGGGAAGGGAAAGGCCCACGCTAGCAAGAGGTCAGAGAGCCCCACATCCAGCCACCGCAGGCAGGCCGATGGCCCCAGGCAGGAGAGCGAGGACCGGGGCAAGAGACGGCACAGCAGCCCACACAGAGGACCAGATGGGGGCAAGAGACGGCACAGCCCACACAGAGGCCCAGATGGGGGCAAGAGACGGCACAGCCCACACAGAGACCCAGATGGGGGCAAGAGACGGCACAGCCCACACAGAGACCCAGATGGGGGCAAGAGACGGCACAGCCCACACCTAGGCCCAGACAGGCCAAGGAGCAGCAGCAGAGACCGACAGGAAAAAAGCGGAAGGAGAGAGAGGAGCAGAAGCATGGATCGGGACAGAAGCGCACGAGGCAGGGAGAGGTCGGATGGGAGGAGGAGAGAGGGAGAGCAGAAGCGGAGCAGGAGCAGAGATGGTGGGAGAGAACAGACCGACAGACGTAGAAGCGGTAGCCGGGAGCGAGGGAGAGAGAGGTCTGGGAGGGAGGAAAGTAGGGGCTTGGAACGAGACAGGGCCAATAGAGGGGGGAGCAGAAGCCCCAACAGAGATAAAGAGACAGGGAGGACAGAGAAGGACAGAGCCAGAAGCAGAGACAGAGCCAGAGACGGAGACAGAGGGAGGGTTAAGACGGAGAGGAGCAGGAGTCACAGCAGGAATGATGGGAGGAGTAAGAGAGACAGAGACAGCAGAGAAAGAGAAGAAAGAAAACACAGGAGCTGACTTGGCTAACCTGTTTGAGGGGGAAAAAAAGAACACGCTTCAACAATCCTACCCACGTTAGTCTACTGTCAGCTCTCCAGCCATGTTCTGGTTGCACATAATCATCTGAACATTTTGGTGTTCTTTTTGTTTCTTTTTTTAGTTCTGTGGTATTTTTCTTGCTTGATGAAAATCCAAAGGTCTCTGTAATGTTCCAGTTTCCTGCAGTAATTTGCATTTAATATGTTTTGGCAATGTTTTTTATTTTATTTTTAAGTAAGAAATTGGAGTGATTATAGTCCAATTATATTCCACGTTTTGTGAAACTTACGTCTTCTTTATTTTTAAATTCTGTCATGAAATAAGTAGGGGTCCACACGAGGGCGTTAGCGGACCACCATGTGTGTAAAGCGGAACGAAATTGATTAAACGCTGTTATGGGTCACTGGTCCCACTTCCCCCACGTTCTGCATTTATCTATTCTTGAATTTTACAAATCCTATTTATTTTTCATTTGAATTGGATAACTCATCAAGGAATTTTCCTATGAGCAAGTAGCTTTTTATGCCCAGGTTTCATTTGTGCCAAGTCTCCCGAGAAGTTCCAGACAGGAGGAGGAGAAGGAGGAGGAGTGCTCCCGACATTGGCACTCAGCGCTGAAAGTCTCTTGCCCACTTAATTCCCCCAAATACATCGTTGTGAGCAACACATTTGCAACCTGTTGTTTCCTTTCTGAGCTCAAGCAGAACCAAATAAAAATGGCCGGGTGTGAACTTCAGAAGAACGGCCTTTGGATTTTAGGGTGCAGGCCAGGTTAGATTAAATGGGCAAATTCTGCTTTTATTTTGTGCATTGTCTGCACATCTCCTATAAAGAACGAACAGGTAGAACAAAATGCATCTTGGCACAAGTTTTTAGCATTTTACCTGAAGAGATTGTGAAATTACACTTTAAAAAACAATGCGAGTATTGAATAGACTGTAGACATTTTATCGTTTTTAAACAATAGATGATGTGTTCAAAAAGACCATGCGCCATTTTTCAGGTTTCTTCACGAAATTCTAAAATGAAATTCTAAAATGTCATGTTTCAGTTTGTTGATGTTGATAACTGAATTGCACTTTGTGCCAAGGACTGAGTTCCTGCAGGTGTTTTGGCGGCTTGTGTTTTCTAGGCCGAAGTAGAGCCCGCCGGCTGAAATGATTTTTGACAGCGATGTTTCTTCATTGCTGTTTCACACCCATACTTTTATAGACTACACAGTACGGATTTGGCGGCCTGATTTTTCTGTGTAGACATGGGCATGACCTTTAACCTATTCTCAGCGAGAAGATTTGTGTGTAAGTAGGCTAAAGGTTAGTAGATTACTTTTATTACTTAAATGGAGCATGTTATGTGGAAACCTATATGTTGTTAAATTTGGCGATTACATTTTAATGAAGTTGTTGGTACAGGTTCAATTGGCAACATGATAAACCCAGTGGTGGCGCTGGTGTATTAATTGTAACCCGGTATCGATAAACCAGCTGGCCAAAAGTCTAACTCATGACAAATCAAATCAAAGCCAATCCTTACAGTTTCATAATTGATTTGGATCATCAGGCTACACCATTCTTAAACAAGACACCTCAAAATGCATAGCCGTACTATTAACTCAAATAGAAATTAATTGTCAGTGTCTGTTAGCCTGTATGGGCTTGTGGTGTTGAATTTTCACAGTAACCCTTATATGAGGATCCTCATTGAAAATGTGGTTTCCGATTAGTTGACAGTTGAGCCCTTGACTGACATGATCTGACCCTGGAGCCGTGGAAGCAGCGGCCTGAGCCTTGATCACTCAGATGCCGCGCGCATTGGAGTTTTGTGTCCCGTGAAGCTGGACAGACACTTCTCTTTGATCCATCTTTATTGTGGCCCGCAAATAAAGCTGACTTCTGCCCAGTGCCCAGCGAGAGGGCATTCCGAGGAAACGCAACAAAAGCGCTAACTGACAGCTTTTACTCTCCGCTGCCCCAGGCGCCTTTTGCATTTAAACACGTTTAGGCATTGTCCCTCTATGCTCGCGTTTGTAAATCTTAATGGAACCACACAGGCTAATTGCAGTTGTTGTCCGTAAATTCAAGCTTTTAAACAACGTCTTTCCTGTCACAAAATGTGGAGGGCGTGAGTTTTACTGGCTTAATTTAGATTTACCCGCTTAATAATAATTCAACTGAAAATCTAAAATTGAATTGAAAGTCTTCACTTTGGAATAAAGCAACAGACATTGGATTTATTGTGTTTCAATCACACGTCGCAACAGAAATGCAATTGTAGTTCTAAAAATAATAAATTAATAGAGCATTTGTCAATATATTCGACCATAATTTATTTTTTATTTTAAACCTTTTTTTCCCCTATTTGCGTTTTCCTTTTATTTTTTGCCAGATCGGTCCAGCAGACGTGATACGAAAGGAAATGAAAATAATTTTCGTCTATTGCCTTCTGCTCAATTGAACTTCCCCTTCAGAAGGAGCCCGTCTAGATGAGATGCCTGCCACTAACGAGTTCCCAGGCCCAGACTCACGCTGTAATTATTCCTTGGGGTTTTCTTTAGAATCGGACGCTGCACTGGGTAAATACAAAGAAGTCAGAGAGCATCCTTGAACCTTTTCAAAATAGGGCCACTGATATTCAAATAACATGGGAGTAGCAGTTGACTATGCCGCTAAAAGAGCATTTTTAAATGCACAATTTGCATATGGCTTTCCTGCATTTTATCATTTTTTTTAAAGTTCCCATAACACCAAATCAAGTGCGTGTTGTAAAAAGCTAAAATATGCTTTATGTTAGCCCACTTTTAGACCACCATTTTCGTTTGACATGCAAATTCAAGCAGTTAATTTGGGCGATTAAAATAAATATTCAGGAGCCCCTTTTGTCACCCAAACCCCCCTTGGAAAACCCCAGATAAAGAAGAGCTGAACAAATGATGTCTCGGAGATTAATTAGATATTTGATAAGACACGAATCCCTAATCGCGGATACAAGACACATGGGGTTGCGATATGCTCCAAGTCATAATTAATAGTATTTAACAAGATTTTCATTTTGGCACATAATGTCTGTTCCGGGGCATTAACTATTGATTTATTCCATGGGGAAAATGTTCGTCGATCCGTTTGCCCGTATCAGTGATTTTGATAAATTATTTCAATAAGCATTCCTTATTTTTCCTATACAACCGCATTCTGGTATTCACATGTTTCATCAATATGTTTTTGGATCAATAACATTATCTATGAAAACGAAGTTCTTGTTTTATAGCAATGCATGTCAACAGAAAATTCTGAAACACTGAATGCTTTGGATTTAATAAATCCCTTTAATTAAAAATGAAATTCTTATACGTGTAGCTTTATACAATTAAACATTTATATTTTAGCGATGAAAGGAAAGTGAGTAACTGAATATTTAAATAGCTGTGTACATACATACTGACATCCACAAAGTGCGTCGAAAGTAAAGAAAACTCCCTGAATTTCAGGATCCACCACGGACAAAACAATAATAACATTTACAAGAAAAATAACATGTTATTTGTTGTCCACATATGTACATGGAGAATTCAACGCAAATGCTCCAGTCAAATTCATTTGGGTTTCGTCTTTGCGCACGGATCCTTAAAAAAGTCTTTTGTCAAAACACTTGTCAGCTTGAGTCCAGGAAAAGCACAAGTGTCATTGCAGATCAGCCGTCTCATATTTAAAAGATCACTAATCGGAGTTGGTGTCATTTTAGTTTGAACTAAAATAATTACTGTTTTTTTTCCAAAGTGCGGAAACTTGATCCCTGTTTGGCAGTTTTTTTTTCTTTTTACAAACTCAAGGCTCACTTGTTTCCGTTACCTTAGGTGTGCTGTTTTTTTGTGTGACAGAGGTCAGTCGGATATAATAGCGGGTGAAATTCAGTCTACGAATCGTGATGAGGAGATGGGTCCTTGACCCGGTTTGGGTTGACTCCTTCCAGGAGAAGTTCGGGAGACTCGGACCTGGGTGTCTCGAGGTTACTGGTGTCGGTGTCACTGTCGCTTCCCTTTTTCCCTCCGCCGCCAGCGGTGTGAGTTTTAATATGTTTGCTCAGGTGGTCGCTTCTCATGAAGCGCTTGTTGCATACGGGGCAGGCGAACCTTTTTTCACCAGTGTGGGTACGAAGGTGCCTCTGAAGTTCATCAGACCTGGTAAAGCGCTTCCCACAAAATAGCCAGTTACACACAAAAGGTCTCTCGCCTGTGTGCCATCTGAGGTGAGCCTTGAGATGAGACGTTTTGCCGTATACCTTACCACAACCAGGGATGTGACAGCTGTGGATGCCCTTTCTGCGGAGACTGGCCCCCGCAGGCCCGAGTCGTTCAGCCTCCTGACAGTTAGGGCAATCACATGTCGCCCTTCCGGAGTATCTCCTGGACGACCGTGATGAACTTCCTATCGACGAGCTGGTACCTGATATCATGGCATTTGCGGCAGAAGTGTCCGTATATGTAGGGATGACTGTTTTGAAACCGTCTTGTGCCAACAGATGCTGGCTAGTGGACAGAAGATGAGATGCAGAGGGACTTATGCCCGTCGAACTAAACGCAGAGTGTGTCAGGGTAGAGAAGTCGGGGTTGTAACCGCTCAGTTGAGAGTGTATGGCTTGTGGAGTCCCCGAGTGCAATGAGGTCTGCAGAGTGCTGGCAGGATTCTGCACTTCCAGCCAACTGCCGGGATTGGTGTGAACGTCCCACCATGGAGACGCTCCGTTTGCCACTTCACTCGAGATTGTCGAGTGAAAGCCTGATTTGTACCACGACTCGTAGGGGTGCGCCATACCCACCCTTGGGTAGAGAGTATCAGCTGAGGAGTGAACTTTGGAGATGAAAGCCGACTGTCCTGACTCTTGCGACGTAACGCTCGCCGAGTTCGAGAACAAACTGCTGTATTCAGTAGAAAACGCCGAGGAGGTGGGGGACGTGGATGCCAGGCAGAACGCGCTGTTGCCCGTGCCAGTTGTAGAGGTTAGTCCTGTCGAGCCCCTGCTCGTAGCCACGGTGAAACCGGGCAGACTTGTTCCCAAGTTACAACTCGAGGACGATCTTTTCCAAGGGTGAAATCCACCTTTCGTGAAAGCGCTGGAATCAGGTAATGTGGTGAGAGGACTGGTGTTACCAATTTTGTTGCAGGTAGCAGCCAGCATAGCCAAAGGGGTAGTTCCAAATCGCGGTTCTTCCTAAGGAAAGACAAGTTTAAGTTTTAGACATTAAGCATCGCTTTTATTAAATTACTCCAACCTCTCCATGAGAGCCCTAGACTAAAAATTGAATCCGTCTACTCCAGATCAGCAAAAAAGTTGTGTTTAGAAAACCTGCCTTCCTTGTGGCCTAATAAACTTAAACTAAAGAACGATAGCACACATTACTTTAAAAAGTAAGCAAATTCATACAAATATTCGTACAAGCAACCACCACAACTTTTCGGAAGTTTCAAAGTTTGCCTCTTAAATGCAGAGCAATAGCAGGCTCTGATACACGATACAAAGAGTGCTGCGTAAATGTTTAGGATTACAAAACACTTTAAAATCCGCAGCCCTTCTCAACTTACCCCAAGTATAGAAGTAGCCATAGCCAGGTCCTGTTTTTCTGTTTTGAATCGATCACAACAACCTGTTTTGTTTCCAATTTGACTCAGACGCGCTCTGCTCACCCCGAGACTGGCGAATTCTCTCCTGGCTCAGAACTACTTCATCTAACTAGTTGTACAGAGCGCGTTCTTTGAAGTACAGCTGGCGAGGAGCCTTGGCCAATCCAAGCACTTGATACTTACCAAGGAGTCTGCTTCAGCCAATAAGATCTTCGACCATGACAGAAATACTAAAGCGTGCACGTCAATCAATAACACTGATCCCACTGTCAAGCACCAAACGAAACGATTTTTCCCCTACATTTTATACATTTACCGTCAAGATAGCTCACATTATGTCTTCCTCGCATAATACTAGGCAGCTCATAATTAATTTCAATAAGCACGACCTCTTCAGTGGGTAAGCTTTTTGTTTTGTACTGCTGTTGATATTACTCATTGGTTTAGATGAATCGATTTTATCATTTGTTTTCATTTGGACTGATGGTATGTACACTATGTTAGATACAACGTGAAGTTTTGTTTTAATGACATTATCTAACTGTAGTATTTGTTGCTCAACACTTGACATCATGCGTATTTCTACGGGCACCTGCCGCAAAGTGATATTCTGTCAAAGCGATTGAATGTTGGTATAGCGCCTCTAATCGCCACTGCCAGCCAATTTGAAGGCAGTTGTTTTCTGTCATCGTTTTGGCAGAGCTGACACAATTTAGCAGTTGTCATTGGTTTTGAAACAAAGAACACGTGAGCACAGAAGGTTTTATGGAAGTCTTTAGAACTGCGAGCGGAGTGTTGGAGACATATTGAACCTCTTGGCGGATGACATTGCCGTGACGGTATTTGATGAATTGTGGTTAGAACTCTAGGAAGGAGTTTTGTTTGAACAAATCACGGGATGCCTTTAAGTAAATCCTATACCGTTGTCAGAGCAAGGCGTGTGTATGTGTGTGTGTGTATGTGCATGTATGTATGTATGTGGGTTGGGGAGTAAGTTAGTGAGTGCGCGTGTGTTTTTCAGTCAGGGGGGAACGACTGCCCTTCCAGCGCGCGTGCGCTCATACCAGCACTTATGTTTTAAATGCCTGGAGCTAGGTGAGCCTGTGAAATTGAGTTCGCTTAATAGCCTGCAGTAGTCTATACCATGATACCAAGTGGCACAGATGAACATGGAGGTGTTTCTTTCGAACACACTTTTTAAAAAATAAGGTCATTTTGTGAGTCAGATTAAAAACATTTTTTACAGGTTTGTTTGTAGTATTGTCTTGGGGGAAATTTACTTCCTGCGTCTCTATATGATAAATTGATGTGTCGTTGAAAATGACACAGATGTAACCGAGAAAGATATATTATTTTACATGGTTTTTATATATACAGGCCTAACGCAATGCGAATCTCAGCGTTCTTAAGTGTAAATGCTGGATTTTCTTTAGTGAACCTGTGTACTGTCTCTTTTCAAAGATCAATGCATTATGCCAATGCGCTCAACAGCTTGTTAAAAGATTTAGGGGTAATGACATAATGTAGCAATAGTCTGCTTTGGAGTGAATCATCATCCCTTTAAAAGTTAAAGCAATTTTCTTAAGAATGGCTGCACCGAAAGCTGTGCATTACAGTATTCAAAACGGCCAAATAATGCTCCATTATGGAGCTTGAATGCTGCCAGTCAGTGCAGGCGCAATTTGCTCAAAGGCGCTTTTCCCTTAAATCCCCACCTATGGAGAGGTGAATATAAAACAATTTATTCAAATTCAAAAAGGAGCATAGAAAATAGCTTCATTTTTTGCAATCATTGCAATTTGACAGAAGTGCAATTAACACTATCAAATGTCGATTCCACATAAACAAATGTGATTGAAATGCTAAAGCATTTGGGATCTCAAGATAACACGTTTGATTTTTATCTGGCTGCAGTGAGAGAGCATTTTGAAAGAATGCGTTGCCATTTTTCTCCTCCGCATCTAATTTATTTATAATTGTGAGCACTGTGAAATATCACTGCTACTGTTTAACGAATGTAATGTTGTTTTATTGTAATTGCAGTTCAGTTTCAGTGAAATACACTGTATGCATATCCCGTCCAATCTTATCAGACTTTTGTAGAACTGTCCAGTGAGGTACCGTTCAGAGAGGAAGGCAAGAATAAGGCTTTGGATAGAGAACGCGAGGCCTCTAATTAGAGAGTATAGGCTCTGTCAGTAGGCTATTATACTTTTTTGTGCAAATACAAGACGGTAGAATATATTGTGTGAAAACGCACACAAACACAAGCCAAAACGTTTGACAGGCCATAAAAAGATTAGGAAATGTCTTACATGTGTGTTATGTGTGGTAAACACTAACCGAGTCTGTACTTTTACTGACTGTCTTTCTTGTAAGAGTGTCGTTATGGTTAGGAATTACAGTGATCACCCCTCAGCATTTCACATTGCAATAAATTAATAGACAAACAAATAATGAAAGCAAATTGCTATATCACATCATCTAAGTAAATAATTTTATGGAAAATATTTCAAATATGTTGATAAGACCCCAATTTACATTTCCACCAGCCACTGGTGAGCACTTTTCTGTGGCAATTAGGAGCCTATTACAAGCCATTAGATTGATCAATGTACCTTAAACAATGAGAGTGATTTATTTGGAAGGAACAAAACGCGCTGCATCTATTGTAGTGAACCCAAGTGACGGTACATCCATCACAGCGTTAAACAACAAAAGATAAATGATTAATCCAGATCTATTCATTAAATGCTTGCCACAAAAGAGGTTCCGACTTAAATCTAGAATATTGCGTTCTCGCTTCCTGCTAAACGCAGGGCGAATGATCCAAAAAGGAAGTCAGTGGAAAACGATAGAAGGGTCTCAGTTAAGATTAATTTGCTCTTACAATTAAAGGAGATTTCTTTTGTGGATAATTAGCTAATCTCTTCTAATAGTAAACCCCAAGATTATCTGTCCTGTGGGATTAAGGGGATTCACTGATTAAATCTAACAATCTAAACCAACTGTCAAAATTCTATCAATTGAAAAAGACACTTGATTCACTCTTTGACACAAAATAAACAGACGAAATAAACAAGTGCACATGTATTTGTCTCTCTATAACAAATGCACGGTTAAAATCTTGACATTATCCCATAGGCTATATGATCAAAAAGTCTTTTATTTTTTTCTGGTTGAATCAGTCATGAATACACGATTTTGTGCTTGATGATTTTGCTTAGTGTCAAATTCGTCTTTCCAAATCGCCTGTTATCGCTAGATTTACAGATGTTCTGTCAGTATGTGGATTGTGTGCGGAGTTCTTTTGGAGCCCTTGTGGTTGGACTATCGGACTTGCGACAGTAAACATTAAAAAAGCGGCAAGGTCAATGGTGTGTATAAATCCTTATCTGATAGTGTGAGGGCAAGCGCTCGCTGCGGTGTTTGCTCAGAGGCTGCTCACCTGCTCCACGAAATTGTGTTGCAGCATCTGATTTGACTCAGTGTGTGGGTGACAGCTTGTTGGCAGTCAGTCGTCCGGTTTGCAATGATGAATACTGGTCTGTTTTAGCCGGTGGATAATGTTTGTCCTTTGCGAACAACTCAACGTGATTCACGTTATCATAATTTGTTTCAAAATAAAAAAATATTTTTTAAAGCACGTGGACACGGAATTCCTGTGCATGTCTCGTTTATTCGACCTTTTTAAAACATCTGACATCATCATAGCGATGACGCATGTTTTGTTTATTCTTAGATTTGTCCAGACAGACAAGTGGAAGACTGGCAAGGAGCTCATACTTTACTGGTAAACAAGACAGCCTTTATTTTGCTAAAATACGAAGCTGCTTTCAGATGCTTGACCTCAGTAAACGTCACAAAAAAAACTTCATATCTGGATGTATACCACCATGTCTTTAACAACTGGCCTAAGGAAGTACAAAACATGAACTGGTGATAGGATTTATCACTTTTCAGAAAGGACTACCTTCTGTGCATTCAGGTAGCCTACACAAAAGCATTTAGGTATGTGCAATACATACAAAACAGACAATACAGCGTAAATAAACCCTGGACAGATGGCTGTACTATCCTGCAATAGGCCTAAATAGACAGATGCTCAGTTTCTCTATGATGCCCAATGTTTATTTCAACACTGGCACACTGAAACGTATTGAGGAGGCCTTATAAACCGGATGGCCTGAAATACTCAGAAAAGAATTCCATGTCAGATGCCTTAGCTGGGGAAGGCCTTGTGCTCTGAACCTCTGTGTCAGAGTAGTCAGAGGAGCTGGAGTGTTTCCTTACACTCACAAGGTATGTACCCTTTATTCTGACCAATAAATGCAGACATCACTTCCAGTCGTGAACACATCATTAGGCCGGGAAAAAAAAACGCAAGTCCTTAATTTTATTTCTTTGTTTATTGCGAGGCGCAGCCGTGCCAATCAAACAGTGTGTACAGTGTGCTGCAGGTCTTCTCCGCATGCCACAGTAGCTCCTGAATCTCAGCCAGCAGACGTCTTTCTCCTCCTCTCCTCCTCCTCTCCTCCTCTCCTCCTCTCCTCCTTTCCTTCTCTCCTCTCACGAGTTGATGTGATGCATCCAACACAGATAAACACACATCGGCAGGTATCTTGCGTAGAATCCCACGGCTTACCAAGTAGCCCTTGCAATTGAACACACACACAATATGGCACTCACCAGTAATTTCAGAGTGTACAGGAGCCGGGTAGGTGGACGATGAGTGTTCGATGTGGACTATCTGCCCGGCGATAATCTGTGTGTACCTGCGTGAAACGGCAACTGACCACAGCGGATTTAGGAGCAGTGTGTGCCGTCAGTCCTCCCCTCTCTGCGTGCACTCTGCCACAGGGGCACAACAGGCTTCTCTTCTGTGTGTGTGTGTGTGTGTGTGTGTGTGTGTGTGTGTGTGTGTGTGTGTGTGTGTGTGTGTGGCGACCAGTTAAAGCACTAACACACACACTCCAGCCTGCGATAAGTGTGCCGATTGGGTTTACAGTTGGTAGGGCACAGGACCTGGAAGGCACTTTCTTTTCCTGAGGAAAGATAAGCAGCAGTATCCTTTGTGAGAATGTGTGTAATGTATAACGCAATGCATGTCTGTCACCTCTGACCTGGGTATTGCCCTCACATTCGTACATTTTGCTGTATTTTGTTTTTTGCTGTATTTTGGTTCTTTGAAGGTGATCAATTTCCTTGTCACTTATCTCACTTATTTTGTCATGGGGCAGGTGTGTGTGTGAGTGTGTGTGTGTGTGTGTATGTGATGTGAAGGTAAATTTGTAAAGTCCTTGAAACACCACAGGAGCTGGTGTTCTTCACTAGGGAAGACCCCCAATGCAATCTGCTGCAATCTCTTTTTCTGCTGGTCGTTGAGGTTTAGCTGTCCAATCACTTGAGACCTTAAGCACCAGGTGAGAGAGATGGAGATGTTAGACGGAAAGCCATGGGGTACATTTAACCGACTCGCAGTTATTACTCCTGTATTCGTTCGTTAGGACATGAAGGACTCTCAAGTCGTCTTTTCACCACTGCGGAAAAAAAAAAAATCTATCAATAGGCCCAACATGGGGCGGTATTCCTCTGATCCCTGTTCCCTCCCACTGCAAGTCTCCCTGAATGGCAATTTTCCTATGGATTCCCAACACAATTGATCTATTATGGGATTATCTGACCTCGTAATTGGGCTTAGTGTTCTAACACTGGGGTGTTTTTTGAATCAAAGGATCAAATGTACTTAATTGACCTTTGTTTCAGGAGGGGAGGGTGTGCTTGCTTGCTCTGTATTGTCTTCTACGAGCCTTACATTCAGCAGTAGAAAACTCAAGGTTATGTTGATTCGTGTAAATCCCTTACCCCTATACACACAAACACACACACACACACACACACACACACAAACACACACACACACACACACACACACACACACACACACACACACTTCCCCCACACACACACGTCCCCACACCTGCCCCCTTTTCAGGAAGTCAACCTTTTCCAGCAGACTGACAAAGAGTCAGAGTGCAGCTGAAAATTTCCCCTTCTGCCCCATTGACCTGAATCAAAGCAGAGTGCCCATTCCCCCACTGCCGTCGCCAGCGATTGCGCCAGCCTGCCAGGTACAGGGCTCTCACTGTGCGCAAATTATTCACACTTCACGTATGCGCCTGCACGGCAAACGCTTTCGCTTGTTTTCCCTCTCACCATTTCTTCCCCTTTAGAGAAGTCGCTTCTTATTTTTTTCTTCCTTTTTTTTTTTTTAAACCACAATCACAACGAGACATGAGCCACTTTTAGTCATTGTCATAATCCACAAAAGGTACAGGTGTCTATATTCCTGCCGCCAGCTTCTATTGGTGCCCGCAATCGCGCTGTCAATCTCGTCATTGCGAGCACTCTTGTGTTTGTTTTGTTGTCTTTTTGCGAAAGAAGGTGAATGAAATTCATGGGTTCTCGGTCACACGGCACTGGGGTTTCTGTAGAGAGATGGGGGAGTGAGTCATTTGAGTGAGTGAGTGAGTGTGTCTCTTCAGTGTGTCTGGATGGGACCCAGCATGTCTGTACAGCTAGCCTACATTCCCTGATGACTACCACCCAAGCAACATCATAAAATCGGCACCTTTCCGCATTGTGTCATGTGTGGAAGTGAGTCATGTTGTTTTACTGTGGACGGAACAGGCCTTTTTTCTGAATGTGTGTGTTTGAAATGTCTGCTTGTCTAAGTAGAATCATGTTGTGTTCATTCGCAACAGACATGGGAATCATCAGCCATATGTGTCCATGATGTGATTTCTGAAGCCTGGATGTTGAATTCAAAGAGAATTGTGGCAGGTGCTGTAGCAGTTTTTCCTCAGATTTTAGTCCAGGGCCTTTTAGTTTTTCCTCCTAGGACAGAATTTAGCATTTTACAAATCAAGTACAGAGAACTCAGCTTCTACCTTCGCTAGGCGCAACTGGCCTATGCAAAAGACATATCTACTGCTACGTTCTGTAATGAAATGATTGCATTGAAATGACAACTTGCATACAACAATGGCTTTTTTGCACTTTGAAAAATTGTACTCAATAAATGGTCTAAAGTGATCCCAAATTGCTTTTATTTAGTTTTATGATGGCAGCTTAATGCTAGCTGTTTTTGGGCTCTCCGCAAGCGCCTGAGCAAAACAGCTTCAACAAAAAGCTTATCAATTGTCATCAGTCGATGGCAGAAATTACCTCTAGTTCTCTCTCAGCTTCTAGTTCCATTGTGCCTTCGACATCGTCTTTGTCTTAGACAATTAAAGTGTTACACGGTAGAATAATTTAAATTGCTGCCACTAAAATGGAGACAGTCTCTTTTTAAAAATAGCAGAATTTGTTTACTGATTGCATGTGGCTATTGACTTTCCCATTATGTGAAAAGAGCACTGATTAGTGACTGCTACTGCAGGCAGACGGAGAGGGCAAATGGACAGGGCTACAATACAATGCAGGAGCATTTTGCCACATTGTTCTGGGACCCTTAGTGCCAGGGATTAGTCGGTGGACAGTATAATAAGTGTCATTTTAGCCCCAATGCCATTTTCCAATAGTATTTCAACAGGCTAAGGTATGATTGAGTGGACCCATATGAAATGTAAGAATTTCATGAGACGGCGTTCTCCCTCTCTCTCTCTCTTTTTCTGTAGTAGTACAGGATGAACTTATTTTTTTCCCCCTCTATTAAAGAAAAAAGTTTGTGGTTTCATTGTTCCATGAAATGAAACATGAAACAAACAATAATACAAACAAGTGCAGGATTTCCCAAAGTATGTCTAAACAGTGCATAACATAATCGCATCTCGGTTGAAATTATTTTGTCTGGTAGTAAGTTCATGCACTTTTGTTAAGGTGTGGTCAGAATATATTTGAAAACAGGAGCTCAGTATTACTCATGTGGACTGATATTTACCCAGCCTCGACTTTGTCACAACTGTGTGTTTGGAAATAAGAAAATAAAGCACATTCCCTCCGAGATGCATAAGGCCCCAAAGGTGTGTAATTTGTTGGAGTATAGAATATTATTTTTTTCCGTATTGTAGTTGAAGTGTAAAAGCAAAACAGCCATATACCTCCACTCCCAAACATATTGTTTTTTTCAGTATAGCGTTTGGAGAGTGCATACCTGTTATCACCTCTGGAAAACAGAAAATTAATCAAACAAATAGGCAACTCACTTCGTAAAAGGGAGTGTATTTTAGTAGTTTAGATTCCACTTGTCGTGGTTTTGTGGGTGTTGGGCGAAGCAGAGAGTAATGCATTTCAAATCGTAGCATTCCTGAAGATATGGCCATGTGGCACACCAAGGCATATCTTTAACTAAAAACAGCTCCTTTATTTCTGTGTGTAGAAAACAGTCCTGGTGAATAATGACAAAAAAACCACAAGGGCTCACAAGAAGAGAGTCTTCCTCAACAGATTTACAGTTCTCTGTTTTGACTTGCCATTGTTTTGCTTTTAAGAATACCATGGGGAATCCGCGGCTTGTTCTACCACTTAACCGTTAGCAATTTCTGGCTTTGCTTTCGGAATTATGGAAATATTTTATCTGGTGTCAGGCAGCACATACTTCAGTATTCAGGGCACTTCTTTTATATTGCTTGATTATATGGTAGTGGAGGCGGATGGGGTCTCAGTAGGGCTGTGTGCTTTGTCCCAAAAGTGTTCTGCAACACTTTGTGTGAGGAACTGTTGGTCATTGGGCTTTAGTGGGCGTTATGGGTGACTGCAGCTTTGGGATGTTGGAGTGTTCTGTGGGCAGTAGGTGCCATAAAACAACAAAGGACTGCAGACACAGAGTGGTCACAAAGAGCACCAGCATGTGTACACAGCAGAATTGCATGACGATCATTTTCCTGTCACTTCCCTAAACTTCCTGTAGTTTTTTGTGTAGCTTTTCTTGGCCGAGTTTTCCGCTACTGCTGCTTTCTGGTTTTAACTCTCCACCCTTGGTGGTTGAAGAGATGGTTTGTGTCCTACTACAATATAGCCAGACTAAAGTCGACAGTGTCAAACTACTATATAACCAGAACTTTAAAAAAAGTTTTTCTTGTGTCTTTGATTTCTTGCACCTGTTACCATCACTTAGTTGCATCATTTGGTTTTGAAGTGAACTTCATTTGGACCTAGGTGGGCAGCTGAGCACAGCCATGCTCCTCTTGATTGATTGTTTTGAATGAGAGATGGCCACGCTGTTGTCTGTTTTGATATTGTTGCAGTTCATTCATTAAACCAAAGGCCCTGCTTAGAGGCCTTATTGAAACCAGGCAACAGTGGAGCTGGACTCTGTGCTTTGAAGTGAGGAGAACCAAATTACTCCACTCGCCTGGTGGTGTGTGCACGTTATAAATATTTCTCCACCCCTCTAATGACTTTGAAAAGCCTGTGTAAACACTGGATTTACTTTCAACAAAACCATCCAGAAAACTATTAAGGCGAGCATTAGGGTATCCTGAAAGCCGATTCCCTCAAGCTCCTCATGTTCCCCAAAGTCTCACAGAAGGGAGTAGTTTCCAAAGAATAAATGTTCCCAGCGCCTGGTCGGTGATCGGAACCACCGGGTCCCGTGCCAGCTAACAAGAGAGACACACTCCCTCTCCACTCCTCTCTTCTCTTCTCCTCTCCTCTCCTCTCCTCTCCTCTTCTCTTCTCTCCTTTTCTCTCACTCCCCACTGCTGCAGGGGACCCTAGGCTTCCCCGCAGACATTCTCCCGTGGTCCTTATGGAGTCTTGCTCCCACTGGCTCGACGCGAGCAATCAAACTCCAGTGCAGAGCTGGAATGTGCATACCAGAGCCTTCATCAGCTCCACTGATGGTGCTGTGTGCTGTGCGAGGGACCCAGTTCGCTGCTCAGGAATTCTGCGGTCTGGTACATATTTGAAGCACCCCCCCCCCCCTCCCCAATCCATATGTTGGTCTTGCCCAGCCCATAGAGCAGCAAAGATGTGGTACCCATAGCATAGCCGAATGTATTTGCCTTGCGATGGATGTGGTTCACTGCCTTTGGGAGCTGATGTTTTGCTTGGCTTCTTCTCCACACGTTTACTGTCTTTAATCTCTTGCCTGTGTGGACACCTGCATGCCACCATCGGGAATACAACTTAGCTCCTTAAAGCTCTAGAGCAACACCAAAAAATTGCTACTGTTTCAATAAATTTGATATTATACTGTTGATATGAAGGTTTCAAAATCCTCAGTAAAGCTTGTGGCTAGTTGAAATGCGAGCCCCATTGCTGATGAAGCCCAAATGAAGAGCTAGACTGATGAGCTCACAGGCATGTGTGTAGTTGAGGAGGGTGTGGGTGTGTGTGTGTGTGTGTGTGCGTGTGTGTGTGTGTGGGGTGGGGGGGTGGGGGACGGGGGCTGGGGGTCGGGTGGGGTGGGGGGGGTATCACAAGCCATGGCGCTCAGCGACAGGAGCCTCCATTTCTACAGAGGAGAGAGAAAAGCCACCACATTTCTGCGTCTTGCTCTGAGCTGTGTGCTCTGAGGCCTTTTTTTCCCTCTGAAGTGTTGCCAGACCCCAGTAATGAAACACATTTTGTGCGAGAGTGTGATTTCCAATAGATGGTCCACAGGAAAAAGGGCCTGGCATGCTGTGTTTTGGCTGGAGATCTGGCCACAGCTCCAGCAGCAACTTCACCGTGGGCTCCCTGTGACACTCTGCTTTGATCATTTCTTTTGTCTTTCGATCTGTGTGTGTGTGTGTGTGTGTTTTTTTTTTTTTAAACGCCTAACAAGTGCAGTGAAGTGTGTTTAAGATAATGCCTTCAGAATCGGTTTTCAGTTCCTGTCCAGTCCGTCATGCTGGTCTCATTGTTGTGTTTGATGGCTATGGGAATCGTATAGCTTCGCCTTCACCACAAAAACACCACGACCCAGATCAGAACACAATCGCAGTTAGTCAGCATGAGGCCTGAAGACATATATCACTTTTGTTGTGTCTGTGCCTGTCTTTTTGCTCCGCCACAAGTTTTATACAACTGCAATTTCATCCATTTGTTTCTGCATGCTGAGATGTGTGAGTAAGTGCAGCTTCCTTCACAAGGCAAGGCAAGCTCAGCAAAGCTACTAACCGCTATTTCCCTTCACAAGTCATTGCTGTCTAGCACACTGCAATTAAAACAGTAAGGAATGGTTGCCATGTTACAGATATAACATATGGTTTTGTGTAGATCACATCGCTTTTTTTATGCTTAAATGTGTTTTTTTTTCTGTTGTTGTTGTTGAAACATATTTTTGATTGTTACTTATTTGATGTAAAATTTCCCCCACATGTGCACAGGTATTGTTCACATTATATTATTTTAGTGAGAGACAAACTAGTATCACACTGAAAAGACAGGTTAGGTCACCACATATGGGAAATTACAATGTTTTGATAGATTCAGCCAGTGCACATCATCTTCCCTGCACTGACAGTCCGTGTGGATATAATGAGTTATGTGATTGCTTTGAGCTACTGAGCAAATGTACAGTGTTTTTTTCCCCTTTATTTTCGAGGGGGTAGCTAGAATCATCTTCCCTTCTGTTTGTCGGCCTCTGTTGAGCTACTGTCACAGGCGTTAAAATGGGCATTTTGATTCTGATAGAATGAGGAGTTTTTCTGTCAGCCTCCACTCACCGTGGGTGATTAGACTAAAACGTCTGCCCGTCTTGACTGGAGATCACCAGCAGCTTCAGATAACACGCTTCGTGATTGAAGGTCGAAATATTTTGAATTCTAATGGGGCTCGCTCAATGAATTGCCTGAAATAGTCTGTAGAATTTTTGCAGCTTCCTCCAGCCTCTAACCACCCTCAACCTCCTCACCACCACCCCACCCACCCACCCCATACACCGCCACCACTCTTTCCCTCTGTCCGCTGTGAAAAGAACCATTGGGAATGGCTGGGCCTGATGATCATAGAATTACTGGATGGTGATTCTAAACCCCTCAAAGAAGTGTTGCTATGGAGATCTCGTTCCAAACTGTGAAATGATTCACCTTTGAAAGGCTGGAGGGTCTGAAAGCCGAACACATCATTGTTCAGGTGGCGCTTGGTTAGGAAATTGCCGGTGCCTGTGCAATCAGCACTCCTATGGTAGTTAAGGATCTAAAAAGGTTTGTTCTCTGAATGATGTGGGACAACAGTGATGTGCATATGATGGTTTCTTTCAATCAAGTCCCACTCAGACTCACCGGGTTTGAAAAAATGACAGAGCGGGTTTCTATGAAAGGGGAATGAACACCATTATTGTCTCTGTCAGAGCTAATGAAATCCTGAGCCACCCTGGTACATTCATTCCCCTAACTGCATAAATCTCAAGCTAGTTTCAATGGTTATCTTCTGTCAGGTGAAAGCCCCTTTGCCGTTCCTTCCCTCTATCTGTGATGTATTTCAAATAAAAATTAGGCTAATGAAATATGGCTGCGAGATTGATGGTTGCTGCCGGAGGGAAATTGATAAGTGTTTAGATAGACCTATTGAGACCTGGGCGCCATTCACGGAGCTCTACCTGATGCTCATAGTAACGGTTTCTTCATATAGAATAATACTGAGAGAAAGTAATGGCTGACAGTGAGATAAAGTGAATGCATTTTGCAATCGTTTTTTTGCATTTTGCACACACACACTTTAGAACCTTTTCTTCGCTTCTTCACATCACGAATCATGTTAATAATATCTTTACAGCACATGTAGAAAAGCATCGCATACATGTTTTTTGTTTGTTTTCAGGCCAGGAAGTTTCAGCATGTTTTTTTATTCTTGACAGAAGATTTTATTGCTGTGAACACCCAGGAGAATTGCAGTGCATGAGCGAAGTGGAAAAGCTTAAAAGCAAGCCAAAGAATGCAAGTAATCAGTGTCCTCCCCTTTCGCCTGCATGTGACAGCATGCACAGGAAGTTTACTGCCAGTAAATACTATCATGTTGGTAAATTACTTTGATGGCAAACTGTCCCAGTTACCAACAATAGCCAACATACCTTTTTTTAACAGTAGTATAGTGTTTTTCTG
>CM059269.1:7890324-7895324 GCA_030347295.1 Setipinna tenuifilis
GGGTCAGGGGTTCTCTGCTGTAGAAATCATTAATAGAGAGTTACTTATTCAGCTGCTAACCCCGGGTCACAGCGCCAGGCTAATGAAAGTGTTTCCACGAGCGTCTTTTCATCTGAAGTAATACTCAAATCACAGCGCTGCTCTCGCTCTCTGGGCCCAAGCGGCAAAGCTCATTTTTTCTCTCTCTCTTTCTCTCTCTCTCTGTCTCTCTCTCCCTCTATCTCTCTGTCTCTCGCTCTCTCTGTCTCTCTATATCGCTCTCTCTCTCTCAGTTTCTATATATCTCTCTCTCTCTCTCTCATTCTCTCTCTCTCTCTCTCTCTCTCTCTCTCTCTCATTGCCTCTCTGTCTCTCTCTCTCTGTCTTTTTTTTGTGTGGGGCCACACATTGGCTGACCCACAGTCCCACATCTAGATATTAATACGGTAAATGTTTGGAATGTGCTGTGACAGGCCTTTCCTCTGCTCTTCCCCTTGCGAGACACAGAATAAATAGGTCCATTAGGTAGATCTGGGAGCCCTGCATGGAAATGTGCATGACCCACAGACTGTGTGTGTGTGTGAGTGTGTGTTTCCTTAAAGAGGGTGAGAGAGAGAGAGGGAGAGAGAGAGAGGGAGCGAGCGGAGGGGAAAATAAAGACATGGTGAGGATAATGAAGTGGTGGCGACCGGCTGGAAGGGTTTGCACGCGTTTCTGTTTTTCTTTTTCTTTTTTTTTTCACAGCTCCTCAGCTGACATCAGCCATCACCCCCAGCCCACACACACGCACACACACACACACACACACACGCACACACACACGCACACACACACGCACACCCCTCCAAAGCCAGCGTCACCAGGATGCATCATTGTTCTGCCACGCACTGTCAAACGCTGGGGCCAAGCGTGTGCGCTGACCCTGTGGCAGCATGCTCCCTGCAAGCTGCGGGTAATCCTGCCTTTCAGCGCATGCAATGCGCCCAATTGCAGCGCCCCGGCACACCAAGCCTCTGACCGCTCATTATACTAACGAGCAGGGCTATTTCACCTGCTGTCGGAGCCCTGGCCAGTCCACACACACACACACACACACACACACACACACACACACACACACACACACACACACACACACACACACACACACACCGCCGCCACCATAGAACCACTTCCAGCCTAATCCCCCTCACCCAGCCCGGGCGGCCAGGGAGCCATTCAGGCCAAGCAGGTGGCCACTGACGCACATAATTGCTGACAATTTTAGGCAATGAATAAAAAAAATCTACATTACTTGTCAAATGTTGTGTACGCCATGCCAGGCAAAATCTATGGAGGGCCCCTTTTTAGTTGTTAAAGAAAAGCCTCCCTATCAAAGGCTGCAGTAAGCTTCCTTTTTTTTTAAAGGGGGGGGGTGGGGTGGGTGGGGGGGCAAATAATTAATCTGGGACGGGCTGAATTGACACATTGAGCCGTTTAATTTCGGGAGGAGTGAAAAGGCCTGTTAACGAGAGCATCTTTTCATCGTTCATGCGTGCAGTTTTTGTCGTGTGCCGCGGGTGTAAGGTGTTCCTCTGCCCTCTCTCTCTCTCTTTTTCTCTCTCTCCCTCTTTCTCTCTCTCTCTATCTCTCTCTCTCTCTCTCACACACACACACACACACATACACATACACACACACAGATGCTCCGCACGGGCAACTGTATCGAATGTTGAAGTGCGGCCTGATTTCGCGTCAGTGGGAAAATAGAAATAGATCAGCTGTAAAGCGACAGCGTTAGGGCAGGTCCCGGCAGAGGCTCACCGGGCTTTTAAAATGGAGTCCTCCAAGCACACTTTACATATTTTAACAACAACCATGTGGCCTGCCACGCTAATTGTTCACAAGTGATTGAAAACTACGACCCCCACCACTGTCTGAGGATATTACGCCAACTGAACCGTACAAAGATTTAGTAATTGTTGAATCGAAGCTGCTGGCACATTGCGTGCAAATGCGCACACTCCAAAAAAAAAAAAGTCCTATTCCAACACATTAAATTTCACATCACATTCTGACTCACATTAGGCCTATTTTTTATTACACTGTGTTCACTCCGGTTTATTTGAGACACAAACACATATAATGATGAAAAAAAACAAAAACACTTGTTCCAATGCGGCCATCCAAATAAAAGGTAGTTTGTCAGTTCTTAACAAACAACAATAAGAAGGGGTGCAACTCCCCGCCTTCTCCTCCCCCTCCTCCTCCTCCTCCTCCTCCTCCCCCTCTACCATCTCCACCTCCTCCCCCTCTACCACCTTCTCCTCCTCCTCCTCCTCCTCCCCCTCTACCTCCTCCTCCTCCCCCTTATCTACCACCTCCTCCTCCTCCCTCCCCCTCCTCCACCTCCTCCTCTCTTTGGCCACCACCCCTCCCCAAAAAGCGAGAGGAGAGAGGAGAGAAGAGAGAGGAGGGTGGAGGCGGTGGGGGGGGGCTCTCCCAGTGGCAGGCAGAGGCGTTTGACCCCTGTGGGACCCACATGCCTTTTATTAACACCTGCCTGTTAGAGGAGCGCTGTGAGCGCGTCGGCCGGGAGCTGATGAGGGAGACCTGGAGCGGGTTCAGCCTGTGGGTTCAGCCTGTGTCACTGGCAGTTTGCTGTTTCCATTTCACAGATGATTAATCTCTCTGTGAAGACTTGGGCTGGCGCGGGCGGAGTGTGCACCACGCTCTCCTGTGCTCCCTCTCTCTCTTTTGCTCTCTCTCTCTCTCTCTCTCTTTCGCTCTTTCGCTCTCTTGCTCTCTCTCTCTCTCTCTTTTTAGTCCTCTTCCTCTCTCTCACTTGTTCTCCCATTCCCTCTCTCTTAGCACTCTCTCCCCCCTTGCTATCTCTCTTCTTGTTTCGACCCCCTCTTCCCTGCTTTCTCTCTCTCTCTCTTCCTTGCTCTCTCTCTCTCTTTAACTGTCTCTCTCTCCCCCTTACTATCTCTCTTGCTTCCACCCTCTCTCTCTCTCTCCCTCTCTCCCTCTCTCTCTCCTCTCTCTCCTCTCTCTCTCTCCCCTCTCTCCCTCTCTCTCTCTCTCTCTCCCCTCTCTCTCTCCGCTGTCTCTCTTCTGCCGCCCGCTCCCCGGCAGCCCTGACTAAAAGGCCTTTAGAATTCCTGCGGAGAGAGATGTGCCTGCGGAGAGAGAGATGTGATGTGCCGGGAGTGAATGCAGCTGGCTGGGGGTCAGTGCGCAATGGAGCTTCTTTCTGCCATTGTGTAATTGAGGCTCTGGCAGCCTCTTTTCCCTCTGTTCTTTCAAAGGGGGCGTGTGATTGTGAAGTGCTGCTAGGGTTTAGGGAGGGGAAGAGGAGGTAGGGGAGTGTTGTAGGGAGGGAGGTGGGGGTAGGTGGGGTGGGGGCGGTGATGGGGGTGGGTGGTGGTGGGGGGTGGGTTGTAACAGGGGGTGGAGGGTAGGAGGAGAGCTTTTTTTATGAAGGGGGAGGTTAAGTTGACAGGAACAAAAAGAATGTGTTCTGCTAATTTCGGCGGGGGCTGCGTCAACAATAATAGGCTCAATTTCTTTATTACAAATTTTTATAACGGTCTCCCTCCTATTTCCTCCTCCCTTCCCTGCTTCCAAGGGCCTTTTCATGCCACCAGCTTGCCTGTGGTCTCGACCCACAACAACCCGAAATAATGAATATGGCAAACGTTTTCCAGGAGAGCCTGAAAAAAATCTCCTCCCGATTAAATGGTAATTAATACCTTACTGGTGTGTTTGAAATCTGACTGTGAGCTGCGGAGAACAAGAGGGGCCCCCGACACTGAATAAGTGAATGCTGCTCTCTGAGCTAGTTTTTATTACAGGCTGAAGAAAAAAAAAGCACCTCATCAAACTTTCCTTTCCCGCGAACTTGCTAATCAATGCGAGAAATCTCTCCTTGTAACAGACACCCAGAGCGTGTGTATGTGTGTGTGTGTGTGTGTGTGTGTGTGTGTGTGTGTGTGTGTGTGTGTGTGTATGTATGTGTGGGAGACTGTGGCTGAGGCTGCTTCTGGGCTGTGGGCTCTGTGCTCTGAGCTGTGATGTGGGGTGGGGGGGCAGAGGGGGTGCAGAGGGGGGTCCTGTGCGTGCCATCCCTGTCAAAGCCCTTCCTCCCTCCGTGTTTGAGCGAGGGGGGGGTGGGGGGGCGAGGGGGGGGGGGGAGCGCATTGTTCACTCTGGCATCAGGATGCCATGCATTTAGGAAATAATTACCCAGTGTCCTGCTGGGTTTATATTCTTTTTCATCTCCTTTAATGGCTTCTTGTTCGTTCTCTTTTAATCCCAAACAGGACGTAATGTGCAAAATCAAGAAGTGGGTAGCGGGATGAAAAGAGACATGTCTGCCACTATCATGTTCGGAATGACAAGGAGGTAGGGCCTTTGATGTTACACTCAAATTTATAAATGTTCTTTATCGGGGCAATCTTTTCATCTGGGCTCAAAAAGTCAGACTGCTGCCTTTTGAGCAAAGGGTCTGCTATGCAAATCATAACTTAATGTGCATGCTGCTTTTTTCATTTTATTTTTTAACAAAACTAATGACATCTGTCCTGACTGATATTTATCTAAAGTCTTTATAGATGCTCCCTGCAGTGCCCAGACGAGATGTTAATTTGATTTGGCCTCACTTGCTTTTTTTTTTTTTTCCTCATCCTCGCTGTGGTCTTCAAAGACCTTGTGGAAAGTTTGGCCTCTCAGTTCTTCTCTTGAAGGCGCCCCCATTCTCTGTTTGTGGCAGGACACAAAAACACTCCGACATGTCGCCGACATCTCAGCCCATCATTTATTTCCTTACCTCTATGAGGAGGAACAAAAAATAAAAAACAAAACAAAATGAAATGCAAGAAGAGAGCCAACAATGAGGGGGCAGGGAAACTTTACACAGACTCGTCCCTCACATACAGCCTGGAAATGGATGCACAGCACAGAAAACTTGTGTAGCATTTCTCTCCCTCTCCCTCTCCCTCTTCCTCTCCCTCTCCCTCTCTCTGCCAGTCAGCGTGCGT
>CM059269.1:7900324-7955324 GCA_030347295.1 Setipinna tenuifilis
TCTGCCCTGGGTGTAAGAAGGCGGGGGCTTGCTTATTTATCTATGGTATATGGGACAGAACCCGCAAACACACAAAAAAAGGGAGACAGTACATCCACAACAGCCTCTCTGATCTCCCCAAAGCTGCGACTTGAAAGTTATGGCAGCGGCCCATGTCGGCTAGTCAGAAGCTATAATTCACATTAGCAGGACTGCAACTTTATAGAGTGCAAAACCGCTGGCTCCATCCAAGTTTCTCTAAGCAAACTGCTGTCATTCAGCTCAGCTCATGATGAGATCCCTTTTTCTTTTTTTCTTTTTTTTGTGGAAGTCTCGCCATGACCCAAAAAAAAAACAACAACAAACAAAAAAGAAAAAAGAAAAAAAAAGCGAGCATGACTGCAGATATAAAAGTCAGTGACTCGCCCTTTAAAACGGTCCACTAAGCGACCGCTCCTCTTTCCCCTCCTACCACACCCCCCACTCCACCCCCACCCCCGCACCCCCCCCTTGGGAAACTGTGGCATCCTGAGACAGTTTCCCATGGTGCAGCTGGCTCCCCCACTGTCCACTGTAACTCCTAATGGAGGCCTTCAGCTACGTCTGTAATGAGTCCAAATGAGTGGAGAGGCTGCAGTAAAGCCAAACCAGATGGAGCTAATAAAGCCCAGTAGGATCAGCCACAGCCTTTGTTCAGCCCCGCGCCTCTGATCCAGGTAACAGGAAGATACTCGTTTCGCTAGTTTTTTTTTTTGGACGGGGGAGTGGGGACATAGGGGATACGTGGGTGTGTGGGTGTGTTAGTGTATTAGTGTGTTTGTGAGTGTGTAGGTGTGTGTGCATGTGTTTGTGAGTGTGTGGGTGTGTGTATATGTGTGTGTCGGAGGGGGCTGGGGGGGGGTGTATTCTGGGGACGAGTAGAACATGGAGTGTAGCTGTTTATTGTCACCTGGAGGGGCAGTCATGGCTCTGTTATCACTAATGAGATCCCGTAGGTGAGTGTCAGGGGCCTTTTCTAAGGACCCCGAGAGGAGAGGAGAGGAGCGGAGAGGAGAGGAGAGGAGAGGAGAGGACAAAGACGGGTGCCCGTCTCCTCTCCTGCTTGACCTCCTTCAGACAGCCACTTGTTCGTTCCCGCCAGCGGTCAGCACGCGCTGGACGGAAGAGGAGATAAAGCTGGAGGTCAGCGCTCATGTGCACATGTTAACATGGCCGATTGTTCCAGGTAGATATTGATCAGACGGGGGCTGAATTCAGCACACAATAACACAATAACTCTGCTCTTTAGCAACCTCTCCTCTTGTTCCCCTTCTTCTTCTTGGTAATTGGTCTGTCGGCCCTTTTTCTTTTTTTGGAGGTGGTGGTGGTTAAAATCATGTTGATCAATGTAGTATTACTACAGCCATCATCATTAGATGGACGTGGTCGTGTAGACCTTCGGGCTATTATGATGCAGACCCGTCCACTATGGTCTGACTCCACTCAGTCTTAGTCCTCGGCCTTGTTTTTCCTGAATAGGCTGCTTAAACAGTTTTTATAGCCCAATGTCAGTGTGCCCTGACAGCCTGTTGACAACAGCCCCCTTTTTAAAAAAAAGGAAAAAAAAGAAAAGAGAAGAGAAGAGAAGAAAAAAACAGCAGCAGTGCAGGCAGATCCCTGGCAGACATTTTCCGATCCGGTGTGTGTGTGTGTTTGTGTGTGTACGACGACCGAGCACAGAAGACCCCTCTGAATCATTGCTATTCACCACCTTCATTCAGATATTGAGAGCATAAGAAGCTACATGTGTTTCAACTCTGGGCTAATGATATATTTTGATAGTCACCACCGCAGCAAGTTGTGTTGTTTATTATGGCAGTGATAAGGTTATAACTGAATGCACATGTCACAGCAAGTGTCCTGTGGCCTGCCAGCTTTAATAAGATAAATAAATGAATTTAGTGTTGCCACATAGCGCTCCTGAAAGCTTGTTATCAGAATGATTGTTGGACTGTTATGAATGAGAATGGAATGCTGGGAGCTGGGCTGCTGATTGGCTGATGCTACATATGCCCTTGATTACCTTCCCCTCTGCTTTTATTCTAATAAGTGACATTCTTTGTACTCTCTCGGACGGCTAGACAGTCTGACACGAGATGGGAATAAATATTGCATGTGGTACACATTAAGCTGTCATCCAGGAAGAGGGAGAGATGGGGAAATTCACGCGACATTGTGCGGCGCTACACTTTGCCTGCTCTTGTCACAATTGTCACATCTTGATGACACTCACCCCCCCCCTCCTCCTCCCGTTTCCCCCTGCCTCCCCCTCTCCCTCTTCAAATTTTTTTCCCTCTCTTTCTCTGTCTCTCTCCCTTTCTCTCTCTCGCTCCCTCTCTCCCTCTCTCTCTTTCTCTCTCTCTCTCTCTCTCCCCCTCTCTCCCTCCCTTCCTCCATCTCTCTCTCTCTCTCTCCCTCTTTCTCTCTCTCTGCCTTTGCAGTCAGTGGATTGACAGCGCTACTGCCCTGTGTAAAGAATTATTTGGGGAGATGTGGGGAGTCTCTGGGGGTTATTGTTTGAATTTTCTGAATCCCCGGTTCATTTTTTCCCCTAGAAAATGCTGGAAACACTGTGGGGTTTTTTTTTAGCTACTATGCTGCATCTTCGGTCATTTAAAGGACAATAATTTTGATATCAGGAAATTTAAAATATTAGTGTAGTGGAGCTGCCCCTGGTGTCTTTAAAAAAATGTTTATAATGTTACCTTTGAAGGGCGTTTACTTTTTCCCCCTAATTTTCTTGTTTTTCAATTAATTTTGTTGTCATGATTAAATGGCAGCCGTCAGAGGATGCTCTTAATGAGCCAGATCCCTGGCTTCCTGTCTCTCTCACACACACACATACACACACACACACACACACACAGTCACACACACAAACACACACACAGTCACAAACATGAATCACATGGCTTTGAAGGGTAGAGGATAAGTTGTCAGTGGGGCTGGAGTTGTGAGAATTGGCTTGTTCTCGCGTGTGTGTGTGTGCATGTTTGCATGTGTGTGTGTGTGTGTGTGTGTGTGCATGTTTGCATGTGTGTGTGTGTGTGTGTGTGCGTGCGTGCATGTAATGCCTGCCTCTCTATCCGGCCATGGCCACAGGGAGCAGAGAGTGTGTGCACTCGTGTCCTCACAGGAGCTCACTGCTGCGAGGATGAAAAGCTCCCCACAGAGCCTCTGACTCTCCAGCCTCAAACGTCTCCATGAGCTCATGCCTCACCCCCCCCCCCCACTGCCCCCCCCCTCCCCACACACACACACACACACACACACACTTATCCCACCACCCCCATCCCGATCTCCACCTCAACACCCTCCCCCCCCTACACACACACACACACACACTCACACACAAGTACCAACACACAGCCCCTTTTCTTGAATGTATGTGGGGGGGGTGGTGGGTGAGGGGGGGGGGGGGTGGAGGGGGCACACAATACACTCACCACTCAATGCTGTACTTTTGCTCTTCCAAAAAAAAAAAAAAAAAGCAAAAGCAGGGGAGTGGGTGGGTGAGTGGGTGGGTGAGTGAGTGTGCATTTGGGGAACGAGGGGGGGAAAGAAATAGCTGAGGTTAGTTGATGAGTTGGTGCCTAGCACGCAGGCCGGTGAAGAGAGAGAGATGGAGAGAGAGAGAGATGAAGAGAGAGAGATGGAGAGAGAGAGAGAGGGATGGAGAGAGGGGCCCATTTAAGTGAAGCACATCTGGCACTGGACCCGGTGGAAAGGGACCCGGCGGGGGGCTTTTGTGCTCCGCGCCTCTCCCTCCACCTGTGGGAGGGTCCGCTGCCGAGAGAGAGAGAGAGAGAGAGAGAGAGAGAGAGAGAGAAAGAGAGAGAGAGACAGAGACAGAGAGAGAGAGAGCGGGGAGCGGCTCTCTTAAAGGATTACTCCTCAGTCCTGTCAGCATTCAATTGCATCTGAAAAGGGCATTTTGTGTCCGGCCGCTGGGCTTCCATTGTTGGCCTGCTTTACAGGCTTACCTGCCTTAGCAGCGATAATAAAGCCGTGCGCTGAATGCCTGGGACAGCGGCGGCGGTGGTGGTGACGGTGGTGGCAGCGGTGGCCAGGATCAGACTCTGCGACTCTACAGCTCAGGTAGAAGCACCTGTACCGCGGGGGCCTCCTATTGTTTTTCCGCCGCGGAGTCGTTTAAGCAGATCAAAGCTTAGCCAGGCCCCAGGCCGCTGCAGGCATGCGGAAACTCTTCAATTACTCAACCCCACCCCAACCCACCATGCGCCCCCCCCCCCCCCCCCCCCAAACCCACAACTCTCCATCCCTCCAACCCCCACCTCCTCCCCTTACAAGGATTGTCACACAACTCTCATGCTAAATGGCTGTCCCCCTCCCTCCTGTTCTGTGTGTACTGTAGGCTGCTAATGCCAATCTGTTCTGTTTGTCACCAGAACCACCCCACCCCCTGAGGTGATTTAGTTTACCACATACAGTTAAATTGACTGACTTAAGGACTAGCGTGGATGTCTTACAGGCCTCCTTTCTAAGTAACCTCACTATTGCCTTGTGAAGGCAGGAGCTTGTCACTTGATTAGCTGACACGGTAAGTATACCTGAACCAACTTCTGTTGCCCGAAAATAAAAATAAAAAACACTCAAACTCAAACGCCAAATAAAAGCTCCCGTGTATGTGTATCCAGAGATTTTTATATAATAAACATGGGTCTTACATGATGGACAAGAGCATTGATGTAAAGCTTTTAAAGACTGAGGGGGAAAAAACTCAGCTTCTCTAGGATAAAAATGCAGGGTGTTTCTTAAAAAATGTTTTTCAAGTGACAAACCTATTCATTGAAGTAAGCACAAGTATTGCTTGTTCTTTCGTCTTGGTGCCTCTTAAGCTGGTGAATGATTAGCAGAAATAATGTACCTGTCAAGCTTAATCACATTAAAACGTGGTTAACATTTAATTTTTCCCACTTGATATGCAAAAATTTCCACTAGATTTGCAGTGAGGGCCATTGAAATTCCATTATAGAAAGAATAAAAATTTCAGGCATCATTTGTTCAGGGAGATCTAGACCAGAAAGTGCTGAATCTTTCTATTAGCAAAGTGAGAGATCCTTCTCCACATAGTGCAATAAAGGGCACTCCAACATGCACACACACAACTAGCTACACATCTCCACACACACACACACACACATACACACAGAGTACATACACACAGAGTACACACACAGACACAGTACACACAACACACCTCTATGATGACCATTCCTGTTATATGAAAGTCACTGAAGGTAACTGAAGAAAAAAACATCTTTTGACATCAGACATATTTAAAAAACAGCAAAATATGATACATTATAAAAGGTGACTAAGAAAACAAATCAAGCATGCATTCCTTTTTTTTCATGCAGCGCTTTCAATAAAATGGTGGCTGTAAAAATACTGTAAAATGTTAGAGCTTAGTAGCTTCCTCAGAGTGACAGTATACAGATTACACAGAGATCTGGTTTCACTTACAGCTGAAAGAGTTCTTGGTTGTCTCAATAAAAAATGTGATAGATGTGATGGTGATGATGTGGATTTATGAAAGCCATATGGGGTGAGCGTGATCTACATCGCTTGGGAAAGACAACATCCATTCAAAAGCGTATCATAATTCACTTCTGAAATGCATTCGGACTAAAACAAGCCACCTTAAAACTCTTTACAGGCTCCCTTCTGGGTTGTTTGTCTGTGAGAGTCCCTGTTATCATTCCCACCGATAATTTAAACAGTGCAGTGTGCTCCTGAGGATGAGTGGTGATACTTTGTACTTTCTGATGTGCCACTTAAAAACAAGAGTTTTTGAGCCTTTTGTCACAAGACGCTCTTTGGCTGCCCCAGACCAGGCACGAACACAGTTCCCACATGACACTTTGCAAGCCATTATTTTCTCAAAGTAAGAGCATGCCTGTCGAAATAATGATCCCTCCAACGTGATTCTGGATGAAGTGACTCTTCTGATGTTTTGGCATTAACATTTATCCAATTCATTTGTCAGGATGTTTGTTCCCCCCACAAATAATTGGAAAGACTTGTAATGGAACACAGCACAGATTGCTTTGACTTCACTTGTCATAAAGTTGGCGAAATTGGTTTGGGGGGAGAAAAAGTCGTGTTGACAGAGCCATCGGCTCTCTTAATTGACAGCGCTGCCTTTCGGAAGTGTGTGTGTGGGGGGGTGGAGTGGGTGGAGGGGGGTGGAGGGGGGTGGGGCCGTGCTCCGGTGGCAGGGTGTTTGTCTGGTCTTGTGCCACTCAGTGTGAGGACCCTGGGACCCCTGCTCTCATTTACCGCTCACACTCCCGTCTTGGCTTTCACATTATGAAAATCATCCCCACCGCGCGCTAGCAAGGGCCTCTTTGTTACGTGCCCGCCGTCGCTTGCCTCTGTCAAGTCTTCACCAATTACAGTTCCAGGTACAATGGTCTATTCACAGGATCACAGCCCTTGACTGGTGTGGGGAGGGTGATTTGTGAATCATTATTCAGGCGCCTGTAGAGAAGGCGATACCTGGGGGATGCAAATAAACTGCCAGCCAACCCATGGCTGGCCTCCTAAAAGTGACAAACTACAGCTGTTATTATCCCAGATTGGATTTTTCCCTCCTTTTTTTCGAGAGGCAGTCATCTTCTTCGCTTTCAAGTTTGAGGTTTCAACTAAATGTAAATTTCTCGCCCCTTATCAGAAGTGCCCACTGGCACAAAACAGTGGCTTTAAATATCAACTGCTGCTAGAGTGGTTTAGGATGGGAGCAGCACTAGAGAGATAGGAAAACGCTTTGGAATGACAACAGATGGCAAGACTACCAGGTGGAAGAATGCAGCTTGGCTTAAGATCAAGAGGTGCTTTAGTTAAAACCCACAACTCATGTCTAGCCCGAGAAAAAAAAAAATAGAGGAAAATAATTGTGTCTCAATCGTGGCCGTGGCAACTGTGGAGTGGAGTGGCTTATCCTGTTCAGAAAGAGAAAAAAAAAGCAACAAAAAAAAAGAAAAAGAAAAAGCGGCAAAGCAAACATCCTCAAGTCTCTTAGTTTAACACGGAGTTCAAATCATTAAATCAAGCTGGAAAAAAGGGGCCTCCTTCAGGCAGATGGAAATCAGTCTTGTCAGCGGATGATAAACTGGTGAGGACGTCGGCATGGCTAGGATGCTGCGGGTGTTCTGTCACTCCCCGCCTTTGATTCCTCACCCCACCCCTCCAAGCACCCCCCCGAAGCGCCCCCCCACCCCACCCCACCCCAAGCACAGGAAACTGGGATTACAGATAATGACAGGAGCCCTTCTGAATCAATCCAGCCTCCGAGGCCTGTCAGCCCAATGTGTGAAATGGCTTTTTTTGTGTGGTGCTGCTCTTTGAGAGCGCTCCAAGACCGCGCTGAAAAGCGTGTGGGCCTTAATCTCATAATTGTCCCACCCCCCACATATTGTTCTGACAGAGAGTTGCCATTAACTGCAAGGATATCTCTGTCCCACAATGTCAGCTGTCCTCTCAGGTTGGGGGGGGGGGGGGGGACGAAGACGGGGGATGTGGGGACAGGGTGGGGGTGGGGGGTGTAGAGGGTCAAACAGCATAGGTAATTGACTGCAGAAGGACTGTCCAAATCTGTACACTTTTTCATCCCTTCACAGTTGACATGAAGACAAACCTCAAACATTGTTGTGAGATGTTTAGCCCCAAACCACACTGTAGGTGCCGTAACAGTCTCCGATTTTTATTCAGTTATCTGTTTGTGTATTTGTAAACAATCTGACAGTACAAATAATGATGGAAAAACAAAAACAGGCAACAAAGTGAAAAGCAGGCTGCCGGTGCGATGGCGGAGGCGACCTTGGCGAGGCAGCGTCCCGAGACTGCACGGTAAACAGCCGCGGCCCCGCTCCTCATGAATATGCATGGAGGGGGGGCCACGGATAACAAATGTTCCTCTGTCACTCACCGCCGCCGTAACCCGGCATTTTGTTCTGCAGGCAAGGCAAGGGAAGGGAAGGGAAGGGAAAATCAAGGGGTGGGGTGGGGTGGAGGAGTCGCCACCCCCGCTGGCCTACAACTACCCCGCCAAACAGCCCCCACCACCCCCCACCATGCACCCCCCCATGCACCCCCCGCACCCCCCCTGCCCCATCGCTGGAGGTCTGCGGAGGCAGCAGCTGAGGACACGCGCGGGGAGCGCGGGGCGCGGAGCGGGGAGATGCAGAAGTGCGCGCGACAAGGACCAGACTCAGAGGTTAATTAGCATTCACTTTCCCCACACTTTATTATCAACTGTGTCCTCCACGCACTCGTTTAATTGCATGTGCTGATAGAATAATAAACGGCAGAGTAATTACCATTATAAAGCAAAGGATCCCTCTCTTTTCCGGAACAACTCAGTCAAAAGGATTTTATTCTAAATTAAGTTTTTAACTGTCATCTGTCATCCCAGGTATAATTATAACTTGGGCATTTTAGGTCCATTGTTCGATGCAATGTGAAAATCTCAGTGGAGGAAAGAAAAGAAATAGTGACAGCAGATTTTTTGGAGCATGGAAAATGGTGTTGGGGAGAATTCTGAGTGTATGCTAATTAACCATACAGTCTCGCTAGAGAATAATGTATTTTAAAATGAGCCTGGAGCGTGTTTTATTTATTTAATTACTAGATATGTCATTAATGATATTGTCCTAGCATACAAGTGTACCCTTAGCAAGACACCACAATTTCAACAAAGACTAGGCTCAAACTGTTGAGTTGAAGACATTGCCAAAGCCTTTGTGTTTCTTTGTGTTGAATATTTGGTGTTGAAGATTTACAGAGAATGTCAGTGAGGAAGGGAGATGAAATGGCAAGAGAGAGTGTGTGTGTGTGAGAGAGAGAGACAGAGAGAGAGAGAGAGAGACAGACAGACAGACAGACAGACAGAGAGAGAGAGAAGAGCTGGACCTAAGGAAGTTGAGGTGTGATGCGACCTTAGGGTAAGTCACCACAGCGCTCCTCCAACTCCCGATCGCTCTTCCACCCCTGTGGGAATCCAGGCCCTGTGCTATCGTCCACCTCCAACTTTGTCACGGGTGCCGCGTTAGCTAGTCATTACAGACAGGAGGGATAACTTCAATTACTGGTGAGCTGCTGAACAGTGAAAGTGGGGGGGCCACATTGATTGAGGAGGGCGACAATTGATTTTGCCCATTACGTCCCGAGAATGTTTCCATCCCGCGCGGATCTGCCTGCCCTCCTCCTGCCGCGGAAGATAAGGGGGCTCGGCATTGTGCCTGCCTAATCTGTGTGACGGGGGTTGTCTGTGCTGAAATTGATGTGGCTTTTCATTCGACCGTTTGTGGGCCTTCTGTGGGGGTCCCTCCCCCTTGTGTCTCAGTTTACTGAGCTCCGCCGAAGCTCCGTGTTGCCGCGGCCACCTACTAAAATGGAGGGATTTGCGTCGATACAGATGTTGGCTTTGCACTCTCTCACTCTCGTGCAAATATTTCACTGAGCAAGAAAAGGATTAAGAGCGGCTCACTATAATGATGTGTGTTGTGTTGTCAACGCTCCTTTGGAGCATCTATCTGTTTTATAAAGCACATGAGCAGGCTAGCACAGAAACAGTTGATGTCAGTCACATCAGTATAAACACAAATGAAATCAATATGAGCAGCAAGGTGCTACTGTAAAGTTTTTTTTTCTCTTCTCACAAGAAACTTTCCTGTCAGTGTCAGATGTGGAAATGATAAAGTAGGCCTCCTGTAACATGTGTGGGTTCCCTCAAATGGATTTCCGTAAAATAAGAAAAATGGAAAGAAGTCCTCGTTGACTAGAAATCCAGGTCGTTTCGGAAAACAGCCCCTCCAGACATAACTGATTACAGCTAGCCTTGATTTAGCGTGAGAGGCATTTAGTCAGGTAAGCATCAGTGAGTAACTATATTAACCCAATACATCTTACATTGTAAAAACTACACTCTGTAACATTGTGCTCCTAAGCCCCTTACCATGCTTTATTAAGCAGCCTCGAGGTGACCATTATCTATCAGCCTGCTCTGCATAGCTGTTCACCAGCACAACGTGTTTCCCTTGTAATGCACGGCATGGAGGAGGAAGGAAGAGAGAGAAAAAAAAATCACACCCCAATCTATTTTTCTCCACCTAGACAAACCTTGATGCTGATTAATGGTAGTTAAACTTACAAGCACTCCGTCAGTGAGATTACACTGGGATGGTAATGTATTGGAGTCATTAAATACACATCATTCTCCTGGCATGAAATATGTTGACCCCAACCTTATTATATACATAATTAAAAGTGCTCAACAGTTTCTGAGCAGTGGGCCGCAGAGCGGGAAAGGGGGGGAGGGGGGGTTTGTAGCATGTCGACAGCTAGAAGTCATATTGATGCAGAGTAGGAATGTCATTTATTTAGGTCGTTTGTCATTTCCGCTCAACCTTTCCTATGCATATCATTTTTTTCTTCTGTTGTTAGGTATTCCGGCTGGGAAAACTCTGTCTGTATCGAGGTACTGTTTTTTTTTATTATTTGCAAATGGCTGTCATTCAGAGGAGAGTAAACAGACTTGTAAACATGTGTTCAGAGTTTTCAAGGACACTGTGAGGGCTTCACAATCAACGACTTATTCTGTTCTGTACTCGAACAGCTAAAAAAAAAATTGATGTATGTAAACTCCTCTCTGAGTCTCACTAGATTTCATCCAGCATAGGTCAGTGTTTTCAATTGCAACATCGCTTCTCACACTTTGTTGACCAGATGCCACAACTGCAACCCACAATGAGGGCAGATTGCCTGGACAGAAATCAATAGCGCCTTGTTGTAGTATCTGAAATTGCTGGTAGGCATTGATAGCAGCAACACAAACCTTATCAGACCAAATACTGCCTTGGCGTACAGAGAGAGAGAGAGAGAAAAAAAAAAAACCCCAAACAAGTAAGGGTTGAAGTGCTATCCAAAAATCAGTGGCCGAGAGCATAGCCCACACCTCTCTGCCCCTTCCTCACCTCCCGCCCTCAATAGGCCAACAGGGTGACACCTGTGATACCCTGTCAGGATGTCACGCCACAGCCTCGCTGCAATCCATCTTCTCCAAAACAATTCATTTACCTGGTGTGTCCTCTCTTTCTTGCCCCTGACAGAGAGAGGAGCTGTGCCGGCCTACCCTGGGCAGACGGCCAGAGGGATCCGCGTGGATCCGGCTTTGAGGAGCAGAGCTTCATTACAGGCCCCGGTAATGAAATTCGGGGATCTTAAAGAGGAAGGTGGAAGTGAGCGCTGTCAAGGTGAGGTGAGTCGTGGTGGCGGCGCTTGCTTGCGGCGGAGTGGAGCTGAGCTGAGACGAGAGGAGAGTAGAGGAGACGAACAGGAAGTCTCCTGTGATCAGCGGGGCTGACAGTCACGGGGACGTGGCAGTGGCAGCGCCGGAGCTGCTCTTCACCTTTACACAGGGGAAGAAATTAGCGGCCTCGCGCAGGCTCCACTTCTGACAGGCCGGATGGCTTGGCTGCTGAACACCGCCACTCTCTCCCCCCGCGGTGCATATCTTTACTACCATCTGCTCTCTTACCTGATCTAAAGCAACACTCCCCGTTAGGCCTCTCTCTCTCTCTCCTCCGCCGTATGAGCGGCACTGCTCTCAAAGGAAGCCCTCAGTCGCCACTCTCTCTCTCTCTCTCTCTCTCTCTGTCTCGCTCTCTCTCTCTCTGTCTCTGTCTCTCTCGCTCTCTCTCTTTCGCTCTCGCTCTCTCTGTGGCTTCTTATCAGTGGCATCAGGAGAATTGGCTGCTCCTGGCTCTCTTAGCCTGTAACTGTATTTTGTCGCCAAGTCCCCAAGACTCTGTGGCACGGTGACAGTGATACCAAGAGGCAAGTGTAATAAAGTGTGAAATTCTTAACATAAGGACTGTTTCACGGATGAACAGTGCAGAAATATGGTTCGCATATCTTCTTTTACAGCTGCCAATGAGCTTTGACCTTTTTTTTTACTGGGCTTTCTTGTTTTTACACAGGCACAGTGTGTAATATAATAAATGTATTTCATGGTGAATTTGAGAATACATCAGCTGTGGGATAAATACTGCAGGTAAGTTGAAGAGCATGGTGGTGTGACTACGGCTCATTCTGCAACACCAGTTTCATTTTTTTTTTTTTTAAATACTTTTGTCGTCATTTACTCGTGTTTTGTGTTTTAGCTCTGTGTGTATTATTGCAGTGTAATTTCTCAGAACAAATAAATAAAAGCTTTAAAAAACATGCCACGAAACAAGTATTCCCTCACAATCATGCATCTGTTTCTTCACGTACATTTTCAGAGACCTTGCTGGGAAAAACCACCTGCAGTGTCATGGACCCTAGCCACTAGAGGGGTGTGTGTGTGTGTGTGTGTGTGTGTGTGTGTGTGTGTGTGTGTGTGTGTGTGTGTGTGTGCGTGTGAGGGTCAGTGGTGGGCTGGCATCTGGCAGGGGTGGTTCTGGTGTTTTAGCTTCATGGCTCTGGCCAGCCCACCACAGGGCAGGGAAGCCCTTACAGGAAAGAGAAAAGTAAAAAAAAAAAGAAAAGAAAGAAAAAAAATGAAAACTGCTTGTCATGGCAATTACATTTCCAACAATTTCTGCTATAGCCAACACCACAGGTCCTGCTGGTGAGTTCAAACAATGAATCAGGGCCCATTATGTACCCTGTTACACCACCTAACAAACCATTATTTCAAACATAAAGCACTGCTGTCGGCTCCACACCACACTCCATAGGAAAGACTTCATTCTATTTTTCACATTTACTTCCTTGTGTGATTGGTGGATTAAACAATTAGGGATCGGGGCAGATCCTCGAGCTATGCGAGTCTGGCTAAATGGCTGTTAAGCAGTAATCCCACACACACACAGCTCTCTGGGCAGGATATTCGTGTGTAATTGAGACGAGGCCTTTAACCCCGATTAGTACCGCTGTGCTCTGAGAGGTTGGCACTTGGTCTCCTGGTACCGCCGCTGCTGCTGAGTACCCTCCCCCACCCTCCCTTAACAACTGCCACTCAATCAGCCTGGCAGGGTGGGCACAATAAACAACACTGGAACAACCCGCTCCAGTCCTATAAACGACCCTACTCACTAAATTATGTCATTATTGAATTTTTAATTTAACATGGCATCTACCCCTAACGCATGTATTTCAAAGGTGTCGTATTTGGAGGCTAGTGTGTTTGCGTTCTCCATGCCACAGGGCTGGGGGGCCCCGGTGAGGCTGTGATGTTGTTATTTGAAGTTCAGATGGGGGTGGTGGGGTGGGGGGTGCTGGGCCCCGGCCCCATCCTTGTTTAGTGATCCCATGGGGGGGTTTTGAAACGTATAGGCCGTGTGCGTCTGCCGTTGCTGTTGCCATCACCGCTTCCGCCACGGGAGCCCATGCCTTTTAATTTCAGCTGTGGGAATTGGGTGTTTGAATAAGCCAGTGTACAGGGATATCACATTATTAGTAATCATATCTGCTTAGGCCAAGCTCTGCTCCTCCAGATGGCTGCTTTCAAGTGCAAATGAACCAGTTAGACGTGTCTGCTTTAATACGTACTCAGGAATCACAAATAGCCATTGATTTTTTTTCTGTCTCCCTCTCCAACCACTGATTCTGCTGGTATTGAGCCTGGATTAAATGGTCTCCTGAGCTTTTAAAAGGAACATTGATTCTTCTAATTAATCGTACGCTGTTCAGAACCAGGATGCATAAGCCTGTCCGTATTAACACTTCAAGTCAATTATTTTGAGTTTGTTGGGAAGGAACAAACAGATCTAATGTATACAAAGAAATGTTGGAACTTATTTTTGCCTCTGAGGAAAAGTATGAATACACTAAAATGAAAGAGCACCATTACCATTTTACTTGTACATATGAATAGAAATTGACAGAGAAGAGGTATATTCACACAGTGGGAATCAAGATGTGCTATGAATAAAACATGGCCGTCCCCGTGATTGTTCTTGAGACTGTGCTCCTCTGTGGCACTCACTCATGGCTTTATATATTGACTACCAGTAATTCTACTTTTTTCACACCTGCCATTATTTCAAATAAAATATTCCTTCCAATACCCCCCCATCACCATCAACCCAACCAGTGGAAAGACGCATACAACAACAAATGTAAATACATACAGCAGAAATTGTTTTTACGAATTTATGAATCTATCAAACCAAAAGGACGCGTCGACTGAAGAGCAGCATCACACTGGCCCCTCAGGATACAGTCTGTAGTGTGTGTGTGTGTGTGTGTGTGTGTGTGTGTGTGTGAAGCAAGTTTAGACGGAATACATAAGGGGACGTCTGATTGGTTCCTGACAGGAAGTCTCCAGCCCTTTCCTCCCCACTGCCTTCCTGTCCGCCGCCACAGGACCCATTTGTTTCCCCGACAAATCCAGTGGCCTGCATGCCATGCCAGAGAGAAGGTCCACTAACTGCTGACAGCTTTGCTATTTAAGATCGGGGATGGCCCCCCACTCCAAATGGGTGAGACGAGAGCATTTGAAGAAGCGCATTGCTCTCCAGATACTTCATTAATCTCCATCACCAGTGCCAGCCCTGACACAGCTGACAGCAGGGAACAATGCGACCTGCTCCTCTCCCCCTTCCGCAGATAATGCATGTTTTACAGTAGCCCAGATGTCTACACTCAATAAAACATTTGACAAAAAGCGGCCTGTGTGTGTTTGGGGATGTCTGTATTGACTGGCGTGTAGCGTGTGGATGGCGATACGGCGGCCTGCTGGCAACTGATTACAGAATTAAAAAGCAAAAGGGGTGACACTGGTCTCTGTCACGAGAGGGGGTGATTAGAATTGGATCTGTTGGGGCGATTCCTCGGTAAAGAGGGGGGGAAAGTAGGGGATATTTATTATTTCATGTAGGACTTACTGCTCATTACTCCCCCCCCCCCACTCAACACACACACACACACACACACATACATCTACACTAACACACCCCAATTGGAAGTTAAATGGCTTCAATATTGAACAGGTCAAGGAAGTGTACAAATCTATTAAATTTACAACACTCTTGTTTGTTTTTTTTTTATACACAGTAAGTAAGTTCAATCCTATTTCTTGTGCATCTATTCTTTTCTCATCTAATACTAATAGTGATAATAACACACAACTTATAATATGCGCTATATAAAATGATGGAATAATCATTCAAATGTAGTTTTTCTGCCTCTGTCTGTCTGGACCAATGTGGGGGTTGTGTGGCTGAAATGATATAGCTGTCAAGCCATAGTGCTGTAAGGCAAGATTGCATTCTCCCCAGGAGTGGAGGCCCAGGACTGATGGCTGAATATATATCCCACAAATTCACCCTCTACACAGCAAACAAAATGATCCACTCATGGAGGAAAAGACATTGAATAAAAATGATCTTTGACTTGTGTTTTCTGAGACAAAGTATATTCAGGCGCTGTGTAGTTTAGTCTTCCACTCTGCAATTGTACGTGGAGGTGTGGGCACCCAGATTACATTTTATTATAGTCTCTTTCTATGGAAAATGTTGCTTAGACTGAATAGATTCATTAATGCCTCATGCTGCAGTAGACCCATCATTCATGTAGATTTTAAAACAAGCGGCAAAACGTGGATGCGTACTTACAGAGGAATAGCAGTGCACTGAAGACTGTTGCCTTTTTGTCCTTGACCAGCAACATTAAAGGAAACAAAATACAGTGTTTTAGTCCATTTTATAATTCAGATCTGTTAGTGGATTGATATGGTGTGAACGGGAATTTTGTGCGTTGTGAGTAACATTATCATGATTGTCATTATTTTTGCTTGTCAGGATGAATAGCAAATGCCTTATAATCTTCACAATTCCAGCCTTTGTACAGTTTTACCATGATGTGGTCTCAGAGCTGGAGTTGTCTGGTGAATCTGTCTTGACAGGGCTATCCAGAGTAGGGAAGTGAATCATTTGCAGATACTTTTGAGCCCTCTTTCAGACTCTTGCAGTTATGTCTATGTCATTCTGTTTATTGGTTGAAAATAATATTGGCTTTTCTCGTTAGAAGGTTCACAGGGGGATAAATGCTGTGTTGAGGTTGCCTGCTCTCTCTCAAAAAGAACGCGTGGTAATGGTAGGCTGACCCTGAAAACCATTACTGGGGCCCATTCATCAGGCCTTAACTGACTGGGATGTAAGTTATTTTCTGTGGTTTGGCTGTAGTGCTTTGTGTTTTGAATTTGTAACAACATTTCTATGACACTATAAAGTTGTTTAGAATTATCTTGAGGTAGCCAATCTCTAGAGACAAATCATAAAAAAACCCATCTGGTATTTTATTCCGGCCAAACTAGGCTGCAGCAGAAACACACGCACACTCTCAAGATAGCAGCGCCAGACCTACTTTCTCAACTTTACCCCTCACTGCAGATGAAGAGCACATTATCATGTAGCCTAACTTCCAAATCAAGTTGTTTTCATTAAATTCCCGTTCTATTGTCACAAATTTGCAGAATAAAGCAGAAGGATTATGAGATATCAAAGGGGCGATTAGTTGCTGGTTAGACCCTCTCGGGCTCATGGTACCAATGTTCTGTCAGCATCATCAATCAAGTGGTGCCACTCCGCCCAAAGGCAAACCACAGTGGCACCACACCAAGACTGGCAATGAGAATAAAGCCAACTCAAAGCACTGAGCTCATGAAAGACCAAAGCCTGCTATTATAAATCATACTGGTTCAAGACTAACCCCAAAGCACTTGGAAAAATACAAATAATGCTGCCTTACAATAAGTGTTTAGAATGGATGAAAATAAACACATAAATAAAGATGACATTTTCAGCACAAAGCACAATTGGAGCATCTTGTGATACAGGTTCAGACATGATAGTAGAATTGAGTAGAAAAGGTGAAGTCATGCCGTGGGAATATGAGGACTTTGACTAAACTGTAAAAATACAATTATATTGTTACTCTTATGTAATTGTGTGTGTGTGTGTGTGTGTGTCTGTGTGCAAATGGAGGGAAATGGATGGAAGGAAATGTGGCTTACATACAAGAGATTTATTACAAGACACATAAAACATCACAAAAGACTGGAATTTAGACAGTCAAAACTGGCCCTTATGTATGTCTTCCCATATAATATTTCCATCATTTTGCGTACAACTCTCCATGTACAACATTTGAAAGTACACAGAAACAGAAAGAACATCAAGTAGATGTTCCAACAGTACATGATTGTTTATTTTATCAATCTAAAGTGCGGATGTTCCTTAATGGTCGCAGGTCTGTTGTTAAGCTTTGAACAGCTTAACAGACCTGTCATCATTAAGGAACTCATACCTCAGTGCAAGTGTCCAACACTGTGTGCACTCTTCAAAGTTTCTTACCAAGTAACTCTGACATTTTTGAGGTGGAGAACCTATTATTGTCTGGAGAGGTCTTGTGCCTATGGAGTTTGGTCCTCCTTCCTTCCTTCCTCGCCAGTCTTTTCCTTGCTTGTCATTGAGACACATTTGATATTCTGCCCACATGTCTCCCTGCTGCAGCGTTTTTGAAGCTTCCCTCCGCGCCTCCATTTATGTCGCTCCACTAGGTGTCTCCAGCAGGGCTGCCTCTCCACATGCCCTCAGCCCTTCCTCAGATCAAACCACACCGGCAGAACTGTCAATATGTTAATATGACACTGTCAAGACCTATTCAGACAGTCAAATGGTCAGCGGGCTCTGCTATTTTCACCCGTACAGACAGAGAGACAGAATGCGTGCAGACTACTTAGCAAAGCAGTAGGCAACAAATGATTGTCTCTTTGTTGGAAGGCCCAAAATAAATACTATCAATCATCCCGTGAGTTGTTGTTTCTCTTTACACAGGATACCAGTGTTTCTGTCTTGCATCTATTGCAATATGTTTCTATATACATGTACATGTTTTTTCATACACATCCTATACCTTTGTAAGCTATGTGTTATGTCAACACCACATTCTGTTTTCCCTCAGATGTAGAGTAAAGAACCCTTACTTTCCTGGCTACAGCTTCCTGTTTATACACACTCATGCTACAGCAATGTGCTCTATGCTCAACATGTTCATACAATAACATTGTCATTACATTATCATTACACAAATACACACACACATACAGTATATATATATATATATATATATATATATATATATATATATATATGAAACCTTGTCATTAAACTTTCATATTTGGTGTGACTGCATTTATTATATGAGCTATATAATATACGGTGTATAAGATACGCAATGCACTTTATGGCAAAACGTCTATCAACCACAAAAGGGTTAGCAATTAACTAGTGGTCCTCGGTGGTCTGGGGCGTTGAAATTTGATGCAAGCTTTTAGGCAACAATAGAAGAAATCTGACTTTTCCATTCAAGCTCAACTCTTTGTGAGGTTTCTGGAAAGAGGTCATTTCTTATGCTATAGTGAGAGCATTGAGTGCAGCTGCACAGGATTTCTAAAGACTGTGTCTGCAGGTCTGTGTTTACCTGACACTTGGAGTGACAGCAGAGTGATTGGAAATATCCACTTTTCACTGACACGAGGCCCTGAGTACCGGGAAAAGTGCTTTTGTAGTCTGGCTGTAATGGCCTAAGTTTCAATTGAAGGCTGGAAGAAAATGCACCACTTCAAGTCTCACTCTGGGAGGACTTGACACAGCTTTTAGGATACTTCGTAAAAATCAGGGTGCCTTAGCACTTAACATTTTAGTAGCCAAAAATTTCAGCCAAATCAAGGTTGTCCATAACTTTATGTGCATTCTGTGGCACACCCTACAATGTGTTAAATAAACAATCTGGTGGCACAATGTTTTTTTTCTCTTCAACATAATAAACTTTATTAACATACATTTCATTTGCTATACAACAACGTTTGCTTCTGAATATACATATATTTAACATAATAAATTCTGCAAAGAAATGCCTATCGCATAACTCAAATGCTGTGTTACATTGTAGGCTATGCAGCGTTACATTGTATACAGTCGCACAAACATCTGAACAATTACAACTACGCTAGGTATGACTTTGCCTGGAGAATATATGTGGTCAAATGTACTAATTTGGCGTACACATAAGGAAAGAAAACTCTTCAGTAGTCACATACATAAATGAGAACGTACCTACAATAAACTCATCTGTGCTTCACAAAACAGCTAGTTTCCAACATGCTACTGGCTCTACTCAACAGACTACTGACCGATGAGCCATTTAGGTTAAATGGGTAGCCAGCTCAAATCAGCTCAATGTCTGATGCTCTTGCAGGGGGCAGTTTACAAACAGTAAACTCGATGTGGCAAGAAATTACTTTCTGGCAAGCGCACTGGAATTCAATAACAATAGCAATCTCACTGTACACTGTTTGCTTTGAGATATACAGCTAACTGTCTTACTAGCTGAAGTGGCTAGACCGTGCTACTGGGACCGATTCTCTTCCTGCAAGAATGCAAACAGGAAGCAGCCTACTGATTAAATGATTGTCGCGAGGTCTGACGAATGACAATTCACAAGCTCAGGCGCAACAGCCAATTGGATTTAAGAAGAACGGCGGGACTTCCTGTGAGTGACGAAAATTTTACAGTCAAGCCTAGAAGCCCCACCTTTTGTGTTTCCCGCACCGTCAATCAAAATAGAAAAAAATTGACTCGAATCACCGATCGCAGCCCGCCTCCGATTAATATAATCATGTATGGCGTGTGATTAAACCGAGATTTTTATTCCAATTAATGTAATCCACGCAATGACTGGTATGTAGAATACAAATACAAATGCGACTTTCCGTAGAGGGTTTCTGCAGCTCCTGGCTAAGCTAATGTTAGCCAAGTGTTGCGCTAGCTTGATTTGCAGTTGTTTGGCAAGAGCAAAGCTGTTTGCTAACATAGCTTGGATACTCTTTAGCTTATCAGCTTTCTCGCCTCTCCTATGTCTCATCGATATCGAAGTATTGTAAGTGGTCTTAAGTTGTTGCGCGTGTTTATAATGTTTTAGCGATTGTGAATTTAAGTTGAGTGCCTAGCTAAGTGGTTTGTTTTGCTTTGTTTCCTTCTTACTGTGGCTTTCTGTAGCCCCTGAACAGCCAGTGAAACAAGAGGAAATGGCTGCCTTAGACGTGGACAGCAGTCAAGGCGACTTTCTGCAGCAAGATGGTAGCAGAGGAGATCAGGTATTTTTTTGTTCATTCCTTTCTCGCATGCTCTTCTGCCAGGGTTGTTGTTAGTGCATGGTGCTTTGTGAAGTTCACACGTTTTAAAATTTGTTGTAAAAAAGTCGTACTTCCTGTGTGGCTCCGGACTAACGGCCACCCACTTTCTTCTTTTAAAACCCGCCCATTGTGGGTAGGACGCTCCGCCGTCACCGCTCGCTCTGCTGGCAGCTACCTGCAGCAAGATTGAGTCGCCATCGTCAGAGGGAGATAACGGTGCTGCCCGTGTAGTGGTAAGTCACCCCCTCTGATGCTGGAATGATAACTAAAGCGAGCCAGTTCATCCGAGCGATGTCGTTACAACAATAGGTCGTGTTGTTGGCACAAACTGATTCCTTCTGCGAGTCTATACATGATGGAGATAGATGCACGTTATTGATAAGCTCTTCTCATCTAACACAGTGAGACTCATGAACCTGGCGAGAAATTTAAACACCCGTCAACAGTCCGGACGCCCTTAGGCCTTATTTGACAACTCTGACATTACTTAACATATGTTTGCATTGTTTGTCAATAAACCCTACTAATTTTTAACAACTCGTGTGAACAGACATCAAGCATGCCCTCCTCTTCCGTGGCCTTACCACAAGTAGGGACATTCAGGCTTGTGTCACACACCGCACACGAGTAGTGCCCCTGATTAACTTTATTTCCATGTGTGATTAGTCCATCATCCTAATGTGTGTAAATTTCCCCCTCCCTATAGACGACAACAGACCTCACCTCCATCCAGCTAACAGGGACGACGGAGCGATGGGAGGCCTTAACCCCCTCAAGTGTAAAAGAGGAGCCGGGCATCGTGCACATCCAAAACACAGGGCTGGTGACCTCCAACGGACAGTACGTGCTCCCACTCCAGAGCCTCCAGAGTCAGCCCATCTTCGTGACGTCGGGCGGCGACGGCTCGGCCAACGCAGTGCCTAACATCCAGTACCAGGTGATCCCACAGATACAGACGGCCGACGGGCAGCTGGGCTTCTCCGCCTCCACGGTGGACGCGTCTGCACTGGGCCAGGACGCCGCTGGGCAGATCCAGATCCTGCCCGACGGCAGCCAGGCCATTAGCGTGTCGTCCTCCAGCGACCTCCTCAGCAACCACCAGAACCTCATATCACAGACTGGCCACGTCCAGCAGATCCAGGGAGTCTCTCTGGGCAGCTCTGCCTTCGGCAGCCAAGGTCAGGTTGTCACTAATGTGCCTGTGGGCTTGCCCGGGAACATCACTTTTGTCCCCATCAACAGCGTGGACCTGGACTCGTTAGGGCTGTCGGGGGCGCAGACGATAGCCACGGGGGTCACCGCCGACGGGCAGCTCATCATGGCCGGCCAGCCCACGGACGGCTCCGACGGCTCCGACAAGGTGGGTGAGGCCATCACATCATCGGCGGCGGCCGGTGACCCCAACGCCACCCAAGACATATTCGTGCCTACGACCTCCGCTGCCATGTCGGTCGCCACGCCGTCCTCCGTGTCTGTCTCCCAGCTGCCCGAGACCATTGACGGCACCGGGGTGCTGACGCAGGCCACTGCCGTCTCTGCTGGTTCAGAGCAGGTGGACGCCTCTGTCGCCCTGGACGACAGCTTCCTGCAGCAGGGCCAGCAGAACCAGGTGCAGGGCATCCAGGTGTCCCAGGCCCAGTCCATCATCCAGCTGCAGCAGGTGCCCCTGCAGAGCGGCGACGGCCAGATTCAGGTGCAGGGCGGGGGCGCGCCCACCCTGCAGAACGTGCAGCTCATTAACCCGGGCACCTTCCTCATCCAGGCCCAGACGGTCACGCCCAGCGGGCAGATCCAGTGGCAGACCTTCCAGGTGCAGGGCGTGCAGAACCTGCAGAACCTCCAGCTGCAGACGGCGCCCACGCAGCAGATCACGCTGGCCCCCGTGCAGACGCTCTCGCTGGGCCAGGGCACCACGCTGGGCTCCAGCCCCATCAGCATCGGCTCCGGGCAGATCCCCAACCTGCAGACCGTCACCGTCAACTCGATCGCTCAGACGCAGTTCCAGCAGGCGGACGAGACCGACAGTCCCGGAGGTAAAAAACAAAAAAACAAAAACCCTGTATACTTGTGTTCACTGAAGGTGTTTAAAGACATAAAGAACGAATTAAATGCTAGATGTACAGCACTGTGATGTTTGGGTAAAATAAGGAATAATATAAGGAATAGTAGTAGTAGTAGAAGTAGTGGTGGTAATAGCATCCTTAATTCAGAAGCTACAACCTAGTACCACATATTCCAAATCACCTGGATCTACCTGTGCACTTAATACAGATGATTTCAATGACTAAACCCCCCTTGTTGAATTGAATTGGATTTGTGCTAGTTAGAATAAGTTGATTTAGTACATGGCTGGAGCAAGTATGTAGTGCTAGATTGCAGCTTCTGAGTCCAAGTTGCTCATCACTGGCAACAGTAATGTAATAAGCATGTTGTAAGTGTTTTAGAGTGCATATTTTTGCTAGAACGTCCACCATTATGTAACATAGTCTTAGTCAGTTAGTTCTTTGTACAATCATTGGAGCTGTACCACCAGAACCTTCAAAACTGTTCGGAGGAATGAGATTCTGTGATCACCCTGTAAAACAGACAAATACATCTGATTTTTATGGTGGATGATTTGGCTGCTCCTAGTTTTTATGGTCCGGGTCTCACAGTGGTATTTGTGTGTCGAGGATGACTGGTTTTACTAGAGTCTCTGGCCATAATGGATAGACACAGATACACAAGGCCATAAAACAGTTTGAGGTTCATTGGGAAGACTTGCTTGACTTGTTTTGATGTTCATGTACAAGAGTCATATTACCTGTCAGTGTCGCCTCTCACCACCAAAGACACGTGATGCGCCATTTAGGCAGGTCTGTAATAAAAGATTAAGCCATACAGGGCAGATTATATGGAGCCCAGTGTCATTTGTTGAGGTCTGTGCTGTTGTTAATTGTCAGATAACCTTTTAACACCTTTTATGTACATTTTAGGAAATTTAAGATTTCAACTGAAGAACAAATGCATATCAAAATAAATGTACTCCCAGGGCTTCCGTGGCAAAGGCATTCAATATCTCAGTGGGACTTTACCTAGTAAAATAAAAAACAAATAACTATTAAAATGTCATCTATGCAGATAGCTGCTGTAACCAAACCTCTGCTTTGCCAAAGTATAGTGGGACTCCACCTAATCAAATAAAGAACAAATATATAGAGATAGCTGCCGTGACAGAACCTCTGCTTTGCTGAATCATACAAAAACCTGCCTTGATGGCAGCTCCAGTACTGGAGATGTTTGCTGATGTTTGCAGGTACATGCCATTGTTGTATGCTGTGCTGAATGCATGCTAACACCACATCCTCCCCCTCCCCACTCCTCCATCTATTCCCCTCCTCCATCTATTCCCCTCCTCCATCTATCCCCCCTTCTCCATCTCTCCGCAGACATCCACATAAAGGAGGAGCCGGACTCGGAGGAGTGGCAGCTGAGCAGCGACTCCACGCTGAACACGAGCGACCTGTCGCACCTGCGCGTGCGGCTGGTGGAGGAGGACGGGGAGCAGCTGGGTCAGGAGGGCAAGCGGCTGCGCAGGGTGGCCTGCACCTGCCCCAACTGCAAGGAGGCTGGAGGAAGGTGAGTGAAAACCAGAGCAGCGCAGCTCTCTCTTAGGGGAGCCAGCTGTAGGCCTGTGTAGGCTGCAGGCCTGTGGGCTAGAGGAAGATGAACGAAACCAGAACAGTGCAGAGCAGAGCAGCGCAGTGCTGTCTTAGGGGAGCCAGCTGAGGGCTGCAGGCCTGTGGGCTGGAGGAAGGTGAGCGAAACCAGAGCAGTGCAGTGCAGGGCAGAGTAGAGCAGAGCAGCGCTATCTTAGGGGAGCTAGTGTGCGGGCTGCAGGCCCTTGGGCCATGGGCCATGTGCTGTGTGCTGCGCTGCACTGCTGCAGCATGACTGGCCCTATTTTAGCCTGAGTGCAGTTCTAATTCAACACAGGGCAAGTTAATTTAATTTGTTTGCTTGTTTAACCTTTATTTAACCTGGAAAGGTCCCATTGAGTTACAGTAACTCTTCCAGTGCCAGAGTGCTGGCCAAGAGAGGTGGCCAAAGTGAAAAGTGCACTAAAGACTTGGACATACAGCCAAGTATACTAAAGCCAAAGGAACATACAACCACACGGATATGTATTGCATAGTTAACTACACATACTGGAAATCAATGACATCACACTTAGTAAGATAAAATAGACACACTATTGAGAGGCACCAAATTAAAAGCAATGACACTTGCACATGTGTTTGTGTCCCTACATGTGCTTTTAAGGAAAGGGGCTTCAGTTTGATGTTATGCAGATATTCTTTTCCAATGCACTTCAATGCTCAGTTTGATTTAGTGCCAAGCATGGCACATAACTTAGAAGTGTAGAAAGGTTAGCTTCGCTAAGATGAGTACACATCCAGAAGATCCACAAGCGTAGCATAGAAGACTACGCATTTTTCTACCATGTCAACTCCAAATTACATGACGATACTTTCAAAGTATGTCATACACTTTGAAGTGGATATAAACAAATTATGGGAATTGAGGCTGGGTTAGACTCAATTTTGCTTTTTCTCATTTCCTTTATGATTCTCTTTTGTTAAGGAAAACTCATATGAGCATCACACACATATATTTATACATATACACCCACCCAGACCAAGCTCACAAACACAATGCATATTATAATGAAGGCGTTATTTTTTCATATACTGCAGCACTGTACAAACTTTTTTTATCTAATTGCGGAAATGGACACAATTTCCATACAGATTTCAGCAAAAAGGTTTCATAAGGTAAACATGACTCATATATACTCAATAGATTATTTGGGAACCTGCTTTAAATCTGTAAAATAGTAATTGAAAATCAATGTTATCTCTTTAAAAATCCATACACTGTTCAAGATAAAATCTCACAGTACTCAAGTATATTGATTGTTTTTTTTCCTTAGCCGCCCTAATGTATATTGGTGCAGTGTTTCTGTCTGCTGTCTGCCAAGGAAGTTGTGAACTACAACATTTGCTAAGCTGTTCTTGCCTAGAAACTTCCTTATACAGCTTTATCCTTCACTTGATATAGTGGCCATTAGGATTGATTAGTACAGGGAAAATCTGCAGTGTGTTGGGACATTTGCTCAGTATTTCGACGACTCACACTAGATAAGCAGATACTAAAATGTGCATATTAGGTATACAATTCCTATATCTTTTAGGATTTATATGCACACTGTTTTGTGTGTATTATACCACTGGGCATGCCTGGATAAATGCCTTGTCATTTGGTACCAAATTTAAATACTTGAGGAATAAATCACATTAGCATTAGGAAGCCAATAAGCATGCAACATTCTCTCCCCAAGAGACAACAGGGCTAGAGATTTGCTGTCTTATAAAGGTATAGAAAAACACTAGGCTGTGTTATGATCAAAGATGTTGCACACGAATGTGTAATGTTTTGAGAGGCTTTTGTACAGTGCGCATTGAGAAAGGACTACTTAACACCTTTTTGAAGAACAACAATGTCTGTACAACATTATTCAAAAATATATAGTTCTTTTAAGTACTGGCTAACTAACCAGGGTAGCACAGCCCTGTAGATATTCAAATGGTGTTCTTTACTGAGACGATGGTCGATCTATCGTCTACTTGGTGCCCAAAAGCCATTAAAACAAAGGAGGTTCCAGGCAGAGTTTGCCCCTGTTTTCCTCTAGTAACGCTGGTGCTTCTCACTAGCAATTGTAGCACCAAGACAAAAAATTGGAGCAGTGCTGGGCAATTCTAACGTAAAATACTCTATGAAGTTCATATAATCTTATTTAATTCTTTGACAATACATTACTTTAAATGACTCTCTAAATGAACATTAAGCTTAAATAATACAATACAAGTTATACAATAGACCTCTAATTTTTCTGTACAATGTACTTTGCTTGGAAAAACAGGAAAACACAAGAAAGTAAACCCTAATGTATGTGTAGTATTAAGCTAGCCCTTAAAAAGAATACTGGCCTCTTTCACAATTTTTGGTGTACGATTACATTTAATGCTCAGAGGATTTGGTTAGGGATCTGTCACATACCTATGTTAGCTAAGCGTTTTGCACAGCTTTTGCTTTTGTTTACTATTTACTTACTATTTGCTTGGCCTTTGTGTAAGGTTGTAAGCCAAATGGTGGGATCATGCATTCTGAGAACTTAATACGAGCTTCTGCATGGTTCCTGACATGTCATGCAACCATTTGCAGAACCCACTGGCATTTGTTGGCATGTCAAAGATTCTTCCAGTGCTCTGTGTGTTTTGACTATAGTGCCTGAATGTTAGAGGAGTACAGTCCTGTAGATGTTCAATTGTTGTCCTTTACTGAGATGGATAGCTCCATTAATTTCTTGTTGTGGTCGAACTACCGTCTACCTGGTGCCCAAAAGCCATTAGAGGCTCTTCCGGGCAGAGTTTGCCACTCTGTACTCTGTATTGCGTTCCTAAAAGGACTGCCTAAATGTGGGCACCACATCTACTCCCCCAGCAAAGTGCGTCTGTGGTGGAGTTTAAGCTGGCATCTATTGAGCAGCTTGCACACTGGACTTTAAAATGTCGTGTGGCCACTGCAGATTCTGCAAAGTCACTGTTACCCCAAACCCCTTGGTGATGTGCGTGTTTGTTTGCCAAATACGTTTCTAGATGATAGTGGCTTAAACATCTGTGCTCAATTATGAGTTCAAGTTTTGTTTTCCTTTTTTGCCAGATGTACATGGTTTTCCTAGTTTATAACATTAACAAGTCCGTTGCTTAGTTTTCTGTAGGTAATGTAGTACCAGTCCTTTTCGACTTTGGTACAATTTTGGTTTGGTTTGTCATTAAACCTAAAACAAGTTTTTACTCTTGATGGTAAGCAAATGATTGTTTTTAGATGAGGAATGCATTTGCCATAAATGCTAATGTATTGTATACATAAGATTAAGCATTTATCACAAATGCCCAATGTACAATTGGAGATTTTTAATAAGACCTTTGAAATAATGAATATTGTGTTCTATGGGGTCCATTTTGTCTGTTTTAAATCCACCCACAATTTTCCATTAAGGTGAAGTGGGTCTGGACTCAACAGAATGCCAGCAGGAACACCATTCAACAGTTAACACCTCTTCATCAAACCTGCCACAAAATGGGTACATTAAGAGAGAGAAAAAAAGAATTAGAACAAACTTGAATTAGAACATTTAAAAAATTAGGTAAATGAATCACAGGGCTAGAGAGCAAGGTTCTTTAGGGACATCATATCATATTGCTCAAACACATTATCTCCTAGACGTCTTAATGGATTTATTAGGCTAATGCTTACATATTTGCGCATCATAAATGAATGGCATGACCATATTAGGCACTCACCACTATGGACTCAGAGGTGCATGCATTACTGTGATATTTTACAGACTTTTACGTTGTGAGTATTTTTACAGACATTACATTACATTTAGCAGATGCTTTTATCCAAAGCAACTTACAAACCATTGCAACCATCACATAACTGACACAAGCAGAGGTGATGGGTTGGGAGGTCAGTAAAGAGGAAACTCAGCCTGCCTGGCGTTTGTGTGCACACCGCTGTGTTTGTCAAGCAGGTAGGAGGTGAATAAGGAAGAAACTCAGCCTGCCTGTGTGTGTGTGTGTACCTGTGTGTGTGTGTGTGCCTGTGTGTGTGTGTGTGCCTGTGTGTATGTGTGTGCCTGTGTGTGTGTGTACCTGTGTGTGTTGTAGGGGCTCCAACATGGGCAAGAAGAAGCAGCACATCTGCCACATTCCAGGCTGCGGGAAGGTGTACGGGAAGACGTCTCACCTGCGGGCACACCTGCGCTGGCACTCCGGGGAGCGGCCCTTCGTCTGCTCCTGGTCCTTCTGCGGCAAGAGGTTCACACGCAGCGACGAGCTGCAGAGGCACCGGCGGACACACACAGGTACGTTCAGGCACACACACACACACACACACACACACACACAGGTACCCACATGCACACGCACGCACACACACACACACACACACACACACACACACACACACACACACACACACACACAGGTACGCACATGCACACACAGTCACACACCCGCAGGTACACACATGCACACACACACACACACACAGATACACACATGCGCACAAAGTCACAAACAGACACAGGTACACACATGCACATGCACACACACACACACACACACAGGTATGCACATGCACACACATGCACACACACACACACACACGCACAGGTATGCACACACACAGAGATACGCACATGCGCACAAAGTCACAGACACAGGTACGTACATGCACACACACATGGGTACGCACATGCAAACACACACATACACTGTTACACATGCACACAGGTACGGCACACAGTTACACGCACGCTGGTACACGCACGCTGGTACACGCACGCTGGTACACACACACACACACACACACACACACACACAGAGTGTGGGGCTGTCTCTCTGAGGCTGGCTGAGCGGCGGCTCTCCATCTGTCTCTGCGTGTCTCCCCGTTAGGGGGCCTGCTTAAGATCCCCACTGATGCCATTTGCAGCCGCCACCAGCCTGCCTTCATTTTCAATAACTCAGTGTGCGCGTACTCTGACAAGTGCTGGCATTTAAATTTACCCCGGAAACCTCATTTTATGCTCCAGGAGGTGTGTGTGTGTGTGTTTTTGTCCCCCCTCCACGTTCAGTCTGAAGCACATTTGCACAGAATAAAAAATCCTCTAATGCGTCTGATAATCCTCCTCTCCTCTCCTCTCCTCCCTCTTCTCCTCTCCTCTCCTCTCCTCCTTCTCGTCTCTCCTCTCCACTCTGCTCCTCTCCTCTCCCTCTCCTCTCCTCCCCTCTCTTCTCCTCTCCTCTCCTCTCCTCTCCACTCCTCCCCTCTCTTCTCCTCTCCTCTCCACTCCTCCCCTCTCTTCTCCTCTCCTCTCCTCTCCACTCCTCCCCTCTCGCCCCCGCAGGAGAGAAGAAGTTTGTGTGTCCGGAATGTTCCAAGCGCTTCATGCGCAGCGACCACCTGGCCAAGCACATCAAGACGCACCAGAACAAGAAGGGCACGAACTCTGGCGGTGGGGGCGGGGCGGTGGTGGCCAGCGCCGACTCCACGGCCTCCTCGGACAGCCTCATCACGGCCAGTGGCACCACGCTCATCCTCACCAACATCCCGCAAGGCCAGGACGTGCTGTCCAGCACCGAGATCCCCCTCCAGCTCGTCACCGTCTCGGCCAGCGAGGTCATGGAGTGACCCCATCGACTGCCCCACTCCCCTCCCAGGCCCTATTACCACCAACCCCTAGTCCCCCATCCCTAGCACCACCACCCCCCTCCTTAAACACACCCACCCACCCCCCCCCACCTCCTCCCGAGCCTTTACACACACACACACCCACGCACACACCCTCTCCCCCACCCCAAACCTCACGGCCTCAACCACATCCGATGAACTTCTCCTCACTTGTCTGTTTCGTTTTTTTCCTTTCTTTCTCTTTTTTTTTTGTACACACCTATACAGTATATATATGTACGTAAATATATATATTTTAACAAGAGGAAAAAAAGAAATGAATTATCAGTTCTGGCTCATGTAAACACACACTGAAATGCCTTATTTTGGATCATAATCAAGCTCTTTGTTTTTTTTGTTTTTTGTTTTTTGCATGTGCTCTCTCGTGGAGCTACTCTTCCGTACATGTTTGAACAGTTTGAAAGGAGACGTGACAAAGAGGAAGTCGGCAGAAGTTGATAGGAATCGCCTGGGTGTTGTGAGTCTGATGTGTTTGTAAGGTTTTTCTGTGTGTGTGTGTGTGTGTGTGTGTGTGTGTGTGTGTGTGTGTTCGCTCGTTGGTGGCTATCCATGAAGGTATGTGGCACTACCTAACACATGAAGCGTTCATTTCAGCAAGTGTCTTGAGCTTCTTTTTTTTTGAGCCGGGGCACAGCCAAGAAAGCTGCTGCAGCACGAAGAGTCTCTCAGTGTTGTACCATGTACATTTAATTAATTACTCATTAAGTTCCTCAATAGCATTTATGAATTGTTCGCGCTTTTCTTTTTCCAGTGACATCTATTTGAATGCGTACGCGCCCTGCCTTTGCAGGCTCGCTCGGTCGTGTTGGTGACTATTGCAGGGGTCAAAAATGGAACAATCATGTAATTAAAAAAAGTTTTTTTGTGTATTTTTTTCTCTGAAAGGTCTACAGTTGATCTGCTGTTATATGCATTACTTGCAAAATCAAGTCTTTGAAGCGAAAAAGCTATTTATATTAGGCTTTACATAGTGAACTGTTCTTTGTGCTATTGAAATCTCAATTACCTTTTAAATATGTATGGTATTCAAAATGTGTAACTTTTCTAAGGAGAGAAAAAAAATGAAAAACAAAAGATTTTTTTTTTTTTCAAAAGGAATCAGAATCCAAGTCCTAGAGCTCTTTTTACGAAAAAAGGAAAAAAAAAAGTGGTATCCTTGAGGGTTGGAAAAATTGCCAAAATTGACTTTATTCTCAGCGAGACTTGGTCATGCAGTACTGTCAGGCGGCACAAAAGGAGCCATGAGGCTCCCCGTCGCGCCTGATCCTTTAGCAGGGAGTCGCACACACACACACACACACATACACACACGCACGCACACACACACACACACACACACACATACACACACACACACACACACGCGTGTCATTTTGGTGTCGGACCAAAAGAGGAGCTGATTTATGCAGCCGCCAATATAACCTGTGCTGTGTCAAGCTGTACCTGTCAGGGTTTTTGAATGACTTTCACCCCCACCCCCCCTCCCCAAGAGCCTCCAAATCTCCATCACCCCCGCAACCCCCCACCCAACCTCTCTACCCTTTGCTATACGTACCCTTGCATACTGTAGCCAGGTTGAGGGCTTCTGCACCCTTGATTTGTTTGTCACCCAGAGTGCAAGGCAATTGTACCCTTTTATTAATGTTTGCATCAGTTGCAGTTTGATATGATCTTTTTTGTAAAAAAAAAAGAAAAAAAATGAAAGAAAAATTAAAAAAAGGAAAAACAAACTTTTGATATACTGCCTAGAATACTGTTATAAACTTGCTCTGTCATTGTATGTATATGTCTCAGTATGACTTCTTTTTATTTTTTTGAAATTTATTCTTTTTTTTTCCCCTGCCTGATTTTTATCCAGTAGTCAATGATTTTGTTTCTTTGTTACTTTGTGTTGCTACGCTCCTGATGTTCGTGGCTCCGCCGTGTCTGATTGAAGAGTTGTAGTGAGCTGTGTGTGGCAATGCTGGAGTGTCCCCTCTCTCTTTCTCTCGCTCGCTCTCTCTCTGTCTCTCTCTCTACCTCTGCCTCTCTCTTTCTCTCTGTCTCTCACTGTCTCTGTCTCTCTTTCTCTACCTCTGCCTCTCTCTCTTGCTCGCTCGCTCTTTTTTTCTTTGTCTGTCTCTCTTTCTGTGTGTGTGTCTCTCTGTCTCTCTCTTTCTATCACTCTCTCTCTCTCTCTCTCTCTCTCTCTCTCTCTCTCTCTTTCTTTTGATCTGCATGGGCAGCAGCCCAGTACAGTCCACATGAGGTTTCACATCCATTTCAGTGGAACTAAAGAATACTACACCTTCAGTCGTAATAAATAAAACACTATTTTTGACATATGATTTGATTTTGTTTGTTTATGATTGTCATGACTACATTTAGGGATCTGCGTTTTGAGGAAGGCATTGTTAACTTGTTTCTGTCTTGTGATGTCCACATGTCATATTCACTATAAATAGCATTTTAACCTTTGGGTGTACTTTGGGATTATGATATTCTTATTATATTTTTTTTGTTTCCAACAAAAGCCTAAAATTGTTGTACAATGCCCACTTTTGAGGGCAGCGTTTTATTTCACACTAAAATGACTAAACTGAACCCTGTGGTGAGATGTGTGTTTTTTTTTTGTTTTTGTTTTGTTTTGTTGTGGGTGGTGGCGGTGATGGAGAACTCTGATAGCTGTAGAAAAGATGCGGCAAAGTCAGCTGTAAGTGTGTCGTTACCCATAGCCCAGTGTTGAGACTTCCTGGTGAGTCTGTATGTGTAGGATGCATTGTGGGGTCCTAGTTTTTGAGTCCTCTACAGATGCATCCAGCTTGGATATGCAGCTGGACTAAATGTGCTTCTGCTTGGAATGATGTGCAAAAGGTTTACTTATCGGGGTACACTCTTCTGGACCTTGAGGGCACCCCCTACCAACCACCCCCACCCCCCAGTCGGATAGTCCAGTAGGTGTCACTGCAGCCACAGCAGCAGAAGGGAACCAGACTGACCCCCTGACCACAGCAAACCTTCAGACTAGGGCACAGGATGCGTCCAGATGAGTGAGTTGGATACAGATATTTCCTCAGTCTAGGGAAGGTCTTGTGGTGTTTACTTGAATCAATACATGTGCAAAACCCAAAAACACACAAAAAAAGTGGGAGACCATCTAACTAGTTCATTAGTCTTCTCTTTGTCCTGACGTAGAGCTGATTGAAACGCATTGAACCTTTTTTAAATGCTAGGTGAAATGAAATATTTCTCTGCGGCTGCCAATAGCTAGATAAGTTTTTTAAGCTGCAGCGTACAATCGCTGATTGATGATTATGGGTTTTGCCTGAGCACCACTGAATGAACCTACAGAATTATCTTGCAGAATAGTGCTGCCCCTTTATCCAAATGAATGGTGGGGGAATTATGAGTTCTAATGCAGAACTATAGCAGAGGTACACCGTCTCTCATTTTTTTAAACCTTTTTTATCAATCAATCTCTTTCCTCTGTTACACAATGCTTTTCTAGTGCATATTTATTTAGCAGTTCTGTTCTGTTGTTATTGTTGCAATGCGCAACCACAATAGATTATTTTTTGTGTGTGAAGTTTCCCCAGGTTGCCGGTCTTAACTGGGATAAAAGGAAGCATACTTCCCCTGTCTTCATTTCCTATCTGTGTTAAGTGAAATGTGCTTTTAGCGTCTCAGGAAAAAAAAAAAAAAAAGAGGAGGAAAAAAAAGAGGTGAAAAGCACATGGTCCTGCCTCGATTTGCCAGGGGATGGAGGGATCAGAAGACGAGGCCCCATAAACGTTAAAAAAGGGGCACGTCCATTTTCTCCCACCTTTCATTTGCATAATTTAATGAATTCAATTCATTGTAATGCAATACCAAGTGCACGAGGAGAACATCGAATGACAGTTTGAGTTAATGAAATGTGTTAACGGTATCATCATTTACTTGTATGTTAATTAGTCCAATTAATTTTCAGTGCACGGTAATCTGAATATTGCAATAATGATCTGCACCCCTGCCGGAATGAGAAGTGTCGTGCGGAAGGAAGGCGCCACTGGTCCCGTGAGTCATAGCCGGGGCTTTCCAGTTGCTGCACACGGCCATTTGCAGACAGCCGTTCAGCACTTTTATCTGGATCTATCCGGCAAAGAGCACTAAGCGTAAGTGTAAGTGTAAGTGTAGGTGCCATCATCAGCCCTGCAGCACCTAATATGACCTTGCTAGCCTTCCACTGAGAATCTAAGAATGGCTCCAGCTTACTGTGTGTGTGTGTGTATGTGTGTGTGTGTCTGTATCTGTGTGTGTGTCTGTATGTGTGTGTGTGTGTGTTATCCAGGGATGTGGGGTGAAGGGAGTGTGTGTGTGTGTGTGTGAGAGAGAGAGAGAGAGATCCAGGAATGTGGGGTGAAGGGAGTGTGTGTGTGTGGAAGTGTGTGTGTGTGTGTGTGTTAAACAGGGATGTGGGGTGCAGGGAGTGTGTGTGTATGTGTGTGTGTGTGTGAGCAGAGGAGGAGGAGAAGGGGCTGCTGACGGTGATGGTGTCCTTACATCACATCAGTAGCCATCTGCTTCAGTCCCCAGGCCGTCTTCTCTTCTCTTCTGTGTTTTGTGTGCGGTGTGCGTAGTGCCTAGTCTGTGTTCATTGAGTGATTTATATTGCGCATCTCCAGGAAAAACGGGCAGATGTCTGAGTGTGTGTGTGAGTCTGCGTGCGTGTGTGTGTGTGTTACAGTGTATGCATGTGTGTATGTGTGTGTGTGTGTATCGATTCCGTCCTCAGTGTGGGCCTCGGCTGAGCTCTGAGCTGCGTGGCTGATAAGCGGTGCTGCTCCAGCGGGCGCTGTTGGGGGGGGTGGGGGGGGGTGTGTCTCTCTTCTGGGGGAGGGGGGGGGGGGGCAGAGCGTCTCTGCTGGACCTCCCCGAGATAAGCCGCCAGTGCTGCCAGCAGCCTCCTCTTCAGCACGCCCTCTGCCATGGGGGAGTGAACATGAGTACGATAGCACACACACACACACACACACAAAACCACTCCGCTCTACTCTGCTCTACTCCTTCATATGCACCATATGAATCCAAATTATTCAGTATCCATATCCATAACTTTTATCATATGCACTAGAATAGGTTTGAAAAGGAACATGATAAAAAAATATCAGATGTGATAAGAGAGAAGTCCTTATAGTATTATGAATAGATCTGTGAGTTTAAAAAGCTGTCTGTATTACCAAAGCTGTCTTACACGTCAGTTGATCATAGACTGAAACTAAGAAAAGAAAAGACAGACAGGCAAGGACAAAGACAGACAAATCCAAACACGCAGGAGTTCCATCAGACAGGAAAAGCAGGATGATTAGAACAAAATTACCAAAATTCTAATAGTGGGTGGGGCTAACATATTCTTTCATAGGGCTCAAAATGACTAGAAAGTACCCCTGCAAACAAACAACATAATTGTAACATAAAAGTGTTTGCTTGGTCTGGACCACTGGTGCTAAATCATTCATGCAGTCACCTAAACCACATCACACAGACCTTTCCAGATTAGGACTGACAGGGATTGTATGTGTATGTGCCTTTCCTTGGCCAGTCCTCCACAACAACACAAAACAGGATGTGTGTGGATGGCAGGTTGATAGAAAAGCGTTTTCACTTGCTTAGCAGCGCTCTAAGTGTGTGCTTATCCTCCGCACTCAATATAGAGCCTCGCCTTGCCTCGTCCCAGCCTGCGTAGTATGGGAGATGGCACACATCCACTGGGAATAGATGCAGAGTGAAAATCTAAAAGCAAAAAGGTTTCAGTGGTTGCAATTTAGGCCCTTATTTTGGACAGAGGGGTATAATTCCATGTATTCTCTAACATCTTTTAGGTTGTTTGTGGTTTGTAGATCCAAAATGTGATTTTTTTTCTCTCTCTCTACAGAGCGGTCCTTTGCAGGTCTCTTCCAAAAGATTTGCCATGTAATTGCTCTTTGGTGTTTACTCTTTCTCTCTTTCTTCTGATTCATGTGCAAAGCACACAAATAAGATAACTATGGAGACGTGGAGGTCCCTGTTGACAAGGCATACAGTACAGTAGCATAATAACATAAAGGCCTTTTCCAGCTGTATTTGTCACACAGTTTCAAAATAAGTGGGGGATTGTGTGCCCAGGCCAATTTCCCCACAGTCATTTTAGTCAGCGGACTTTTTTCCTTTTTTCTCTTTTTTTTTCATTTTATCTTAATGTGACTTTTTTTTAAAGAAAAAGAAAGAGGTGAATTTCATCCCCATCACTCACGTGCAATGTAATTCCTTTTTATGTCAATGTTGGAGAAATATATCCAGCGTTTTGTGAAAAGTACCCTTTTGCGATGCCATTCTGTGGGTGCACATTTTAAAACCGCCATATTCCTTTTTTAAAACGTTTAACAGCAGCAATTTCAGTCATTGTTCTCTTTGTTGAGACCATCAAGTAGTTTTTGCCCTTCACTCTGAAAAGGTCAGTCATGTATTTTTAAAAGTTTTGAATGAGTTAGAAAGCATGAGAGCTCACAGGTGTAACTGCCTACGAGCCTTCCATCCAAACTCCAAACACTGCACGCACACATGCACGCGCACACACACACACACACACGCACACACACACACACACACACAACAAACTCGGCCTGAGCCTTGCGACATTCCCGGCACACGTTCGCCCTTGATCAACAGCAGAAGGCAGGCAGACAATGAAGCAGATCATTTTCCCCAGGCATGAACACACAGCATGGATCAACTCAATAACCTGATATTCCCTCTCTGCTGAATATGGCCAATTTTGTAGCAGGTCAGTGATTTTTTTTTTCCTCCTTTCTTTTTTTTTTTTTTTTTTGTGGGGGGAGACAATTTGGTGACCACCCCATGGAGTCCCAGCAGGGCGAGAGTGGAGAGTGGAGAGCGGAGAGTCAGAGCGAGCCAGCCAGCCAAAGTCTTTCTTTTGACATTGGGCTGTTTTACAGGGAGCCCCCTGCTCAAGGTGAACTGCATCCTGGGGTGGCGGAGGGTGGCTATTATGCAAACGGGCCAAGCAGGCAGGCAGGGAGGCAGCGAGCGAGCGAACGGGCGAGAGAGCGCCGTGGACGAGATTTTTGTTTATCTCAAGTTTCCTGCCATTACTCGTCATCTGCGTCTTAAGAGAGGTGCCTGGGTGGGGTGTTAAAATTGGAAGAAATGGAATTTAGAGGGAGCAGGGGGAGAAAAAGAAATGACCTTAGCTGCAAATGTCTTTCTCATCCTACTATTTATCTCTGCCTCTCTGTCTGTCTGTGTCTCTGTCTTTCTCTCTGTCTCTCTCTCTCTCTCTCTCTGCCGCTCTGTCTCTCTTTCTCTCTGTCTCTCTCTCACACACATACACAAACACACATGTTTCTGTCTCTCTTTCTTGCTCTCTCTCTCACATACACAAACACACACACGTCTGTCTTTATCTCTCTCTCTCTCTCTCTCCCTCTCTGCAGACAGAGATGTGTTATTTGTGAGGTCTAATTAGGTGCTTCCTTGTTTGGTGAAAATTGCAGGTTTGCATCGCTGTTCCCTTGCAGAGCAGAGCTTTTAAATAGTGTTATTCCTAGTCATTGTTGTTCATTTAAGATGTTAAGTGATGTTCCAAGTGACGCGCTTGGCCTTTGTTCTTGTCTGTTTTGTGTCAGTGCATCAGAACACATTTGTGCAACACTTTCAGTCGTTCAAACACAACTGTGGTGTGTATCCAAGCTTCATTCCCTCATTTCTCTTTATGGCTTTATGGTTTCTGTCATCTTGACCAGTGAGTTTTTGAAGTTTTAGAAGATGAACATAAACCTAAAGGCATCACTGAATGCTTGTCTCGTTGAGAGATCACACCTTTTTCTTCTTCGCCTCCCATGAAGAGACTGACAAGCACCATTCCTAGAAATGTGATTCAGTCAGTCAGACAGACATGAAAAAAAGAGAGAAGCAATGAATCTAGCCGCTGAAAGGAATAGTCTCTTTCTCCCTTTTTTTTTTCCCCTCCTCCGTGCCCAAAATGTGCATTAAACGGTGTCAGCTGAATCTCGTGGGGTCAGTGCTAGAGTCCCCATGGATACGGCTGCCTGCTGTAGTCGAGGAGGCTAGTCTCCCCCCACCCACCCCCCCCACAGCTACCGCCCACACCCACGCACCCACACTCACCACCCACCCACCCCACCCCACCCCACCTCTACTCTGCCAAGTGTCGCTTTGCTGATGGCTCTCCATATCCTCCCTTCACGCGGCTGGCAGCTTTGACACAGGTAATATGCATGCAGCCTGACAGTCGCGCAGGACGTGCCGCGACAATGATGTACATATCATTTTCCTCGCTGACTGATTGAAGACTGTAATCTCGCGCGCAGGACTTTCTCTCTCTCTCTCTGATTACACACGTCTCAGCGAGCAAAACAAGGGCCGCCGCGCCTCAGCTGGGCACCTCACTTTGCCTTGCCGCGGGGTTCCGGAATCTTCCTCCGCTCTTCTTTTTTTTTTTCTTTTTTTTTTTCTTCTTCTTCCTTCCTTCCTTAGCCGAGAGGACTGGCGCTCTGCCCCCGGGGGCGGGTACAATTTTCATCCCATTTCAGCGCTGCCATCTCCCCCTCGTACGCGCCGCACAGATGGGGGTGGGTGGATGGGGGGCAGGGGTGGCGGCAGTGGTGGTGGTGGGGTGGTATGGGTGGCGTATGGCTTGGACAGTTGGTCAAACAGTGTCTGTCGCCAGATGACACAAGGTGCGGAGATTGATTGTGGTCTCTCAAGGTCAGGCTCATCTCTGTGATGTGACGAGATGTACACACTTACTTTCCTCCAGGCAGAGAAAGGAAAAGTTTTATATGAGTGAGTGAGGCGGACTCAGAGTTGGTGTCTCTCTGACTGACCGGGGGTGGACGGAGGGGGTGGGGGGAGGAGGTCAGGACCCTGTAAGCGGAGAGCTGGATGACACCACACACACATACACACACACACACACACACACACACACACACACACACACACACACACAGGCCCCACAGAGCTTCATCTCCCATCCTGTCCACGCCCCAGACCACACACCGCTCCAGCAGTTAACCTACAGCTACTGCATGTCAGTTGGATCAGCAGGGACTCTTCTCTTTCATATACATGAACACATTTAAAAACAACCGCCCACCCTCAGACAGTGGAAGCCCATTCGGTTGTCTGGCACAGGGCACATCACATGACATCCTCCATGCTGTCCTTGTAACCTTGTATCCTACATTAGTTTTTTTTTTCTTTCTTTTTTTTTTTTTAAAAGAAATGACAAAAGATATCTCTGTCGACAACGGGTCACTCTTTTAGCGAGAGAAGCTAGCACATTAGCCTGTGGGTCCCAGGAGGGGGAGTAATATAATGGGTTCTGGGCAATTGACCAACCTGACATGGTTTAGTGCACTTACTCTGACTTAGAGCTGTCATCATTACCACTTCCTCTCCTCCAGCCTTCCCCTCCGCAGAGCTGCCTCCGCTGCCTCTGCCACCGCTACCGCCACTATACGGCCGTGTAGAGGAGGCAAGGCGAGGCTAGGTGAGGTAAGGCGAGGTAAGGCGTGGTGCTGGCTGGCGGCAAAAAATACCCACTTGCCAATCCCAATCTCCTGCCTAAGTCATTTCAGTCTGTCAGCGAGAATGGGGGAAGGGGAAGGTGAAGGGAAGCACTAAGATATTTGTAAAGACAAGAATTAGTAGGGGTTTTTTTTGCTCAGTGATTATTGTTTTTTTCTCATTACTGTTTGTCAGGAGCAAAGGTACAGGGGTGTGTTATTGTCACTTGCATAGACATACTGGGTAGAGTAGGACATGCAGTGAAATTAGTGACTTAGCAGTGGCCTGCCTGGATACTACAATATTAATTCACTTTCAGTGCTTGTCAAATCAGTCACATTTGAAGAGAGGGCGAAGAGTGTATATGTGCTAGTCAGATGAATTAATGACATTTTACACATATGCATCATATACACTGAGCAGGGAGGGACATCTGAGCCTGCCATGAGGAAGGCAGTGTAGAGTAGTCACGCAATGATGCCTTTGACTCCATGCTTTTTTTGTCCCTTTTTTCCTTGTCAAGTTTTGTCCTCCATCCTCCACCCACACTTGTCTTCATCAGTATGTTTCTACATCCAAATGAGCAGCTTGGCAAAAAAATAAATAAAGAAGAACTTTACATTGTGCCTGAAACGGAATGGAAATTACGGGCAGTGTCAGATAATTGAGCTTGTCTTAAGAGACATGTTAATAACAGGCAGAGATGCGGAAGACATGTCACTCCGTGCTCGGGGTGACAGACTCTCTCCGCTGTTGATGAGCTGTTTAGAGGGGAGATTGTTCCCCGCAAACAGCATCGTTATTACGAGCTGGCAAGCTGCTTGTGCATGTGTACCCAATTCAGCTTGAACTGACAGAATCCAATTGACCAAGACATATTCATGCACTTTATTTTCTTTATTCTCACCAACAATGCGGATAATTACTGCAGCAAGTAAAAAACTGAAAATAGAAAATTCGCAGCATGCAGTTCACGGGAGAACAATGCTGAGGCTGTCACAGTAAGCATTTCTGTGTCTACCCCAAATTGCCCTTGCTCCTATTTACACTTAGTGGGATAATGCTCCGATCTGAGACAGTCCCTCACCTCTGCCTCAGAGACGCAGGAGATGCAGCACTAAACTTTACTCATTCTGTTTGATATGCCGAAGCTGCCCAACTATAGACTGACACCCAAGACGTGTTTCTAAACCTCTTTTTTTTTCACTTGACCTGATTTTTTTGTTTCAATTATGACAATGTTTTTATTGTGTTTGGTTTTCATTTGTTCCTAGGCAACTCAGCTATACCGTTTCAATGGCAGGTGTTTTTTTTATTCCCAGTATCTACTTTGTGTTGTGATAGAAATAGGCACTTCAAGGATGTCAGGTTTGACATGTGAGGTCGTAGGAAGTAATGGTATTAGTAGTAGTAGTAGTATGCACTGTAAGAAGGGAAGTAGTAGTAGTAGTAGTAATATGCACTGTAAGAAGGGAAGTGATGGTAGTAGTAGTAGTAGAATGCACTATGAGAAGGGAAGTGATGGTAGTAGTAGTAGTAGTATGCACTGTATTCTCTAGTGTTTGTGCCTCCCCCAACCTCTGTCCTCGGAGTCAGATTCACAGAATTTCCCATGACTCCCCTCTCCTCTCCCCCTTGCTTGCAGCGGAGGCATGCGCTGTGCCCCAGCACTGGCCGCCGAGGGCTCTGTTATCTGGGGGGGAAATGTGTCCGCTCAGAGGTGAGGCCGGCTTTGTGCTGCCATCCAGGCCACCTCTCTGCCTTTGTTGCCGTAACAACCTCGGCTCAGGCTCCAGCGAAGCGAGAAATTGTAAACTCTCCAGAAAGGCCCAGCGAGAGATAAGGGCTGTAGTGTTTGCCGCCAATGCGCTTGGAGAGGGGGACGGATCAGATAACAGAGAGTCCCACGCTGGAATGGGAGTGATGATACCACCCCCTCTATGGAGAGTCATGTTTAATCCCCTCGCCTTTGTATTCACTTGCAAATACTCCTGTCACCATAAATATGTATTGAAGCCCTCACAGACACTGTTCAATACATGCCTATCAGATTTGTCCCCTTATTTTGGCCTGCTCATTTTCACCCATTCACACTACTTTGTGGCCCCACACAGATTTAGGTGCCTTTTTTAAATTCACGCACGCTATCTCCAGTCTGAGTGGCATGTTTAAAGGCCTGTAGACATGTGGCTCCCTCGTGGGGGGGGTGGGGATGGGGGGAGAGGTTCTCGGGCTTGTTGAGTCAGCATAGGTTGATGTGCTAGGATTCAGCTGTGGCCTCCATATTTTACTCTCATTTTGAAAAGATTAATTCATTGATGAAAGATATATTCAGACGTGCTGATTTAATTGAAAATAGAAAAGCGTAAATGTCTTAGAAATGAAAACATCTGCTTGAAAATTTGTTTTTTTGCTTTTATGTTTTTTATGTTTTTATTTGTGCATGTATAAACCTTAAAGCATGATGGCTGATTTGCTTCTTTCCTAAATAGGTCTGTTATGATTTAGAGCAAGGCTTTATGTCTTGTGGTTGGATGAAACCACTCCAGACACGTATCATCCACAGGGTATGGCATGATGATGGTGCTATGGTCACATGGGGTCATAGCCTTTTTTAAAAAAAAAAAAAAAAGGTTCCATTCGCACTGTACAAATGACATACTGAGCCAACATTAAACACTCCCAAAGCAGACATCTGACTTGATCTGTCTGGTTATATCACCATTTCCCCCCAAATTCATGTTTTAATTAGCCACTGTCAAAAATAACTTTTCCTTTTAGAGTCAGTATTTCAGGGCCTTCTCTCAACTAAACATGACGATGGTGTTTGTTGAGTAATATTTCGCAAAGCTGAGGTGGGGTAAGACATCTCTTTTCCAGCCAGGGATTCTTGTGTTCTTATAAGAGCTGTGTTTACAGAGCTGTGCTCTGTTCTGTGAAGAATTTAGCACATCTTCAGTTTCTTGCCAGTGTCTTTCGTGGAATAGACTAAGTTTCTAACAACAAGGATACATGGTTCTTTCTCACCATTTTCAGCTCATACTCAAATCCACACATGCTAATGCTCTTGGTACTCAAGCAAGCATGGTTTTATCACTTGCTTAAGCAACAAAATATTCTCCATCTACACAGTCATAATGTATATGTATTGTGCATGTACCAAAGAAACACAAATGAAAAATAGGCCTTTTGTGTTTATGCAAATTTTCAAAATTGTTTTTTTTTTTAACACATATAATCACAGCTAGAAGAATTCTTTACAAACCTACCATTGTCTATACAATATGTGATTGATTTAAGGTTATTAGCATCAAGTAAACATAATAACAAAGCAATATCTGACTGATCGTAAAGCTTTTAAAGGTATAGTGTGTGTGTGTGTGTGTGTGTGTGTGTGTGTGTGTGTGTGTGTGTGTGTGAGTGAGTGAGGGAGTGAGTTTGTGTGTGAGTGAGTCTGTGTGTGACTGTTTGTGAGTGAGTGTGTCTGTATAGCTTGTATAGCATATAAAGCAATCTATAATCAACCGCAAAAACCCACAGTAAACAAAATAGATGTATCTTTTATTCAATTCGATAAAGCTTATTATGTGATCACCTCCTTATTACAGCGTCTGGTTTGCGACGAGGCTTTTCTGCCGTCTAATCGTAGCCATCTGAAGCTCATTATGCTCCGGCGCGGTGCGATGTGGCGCGGTGTGGTGCGGTGCGGTACGGTGCGGCCTTGCGCTGAAGCTGTCTCCATTAAAACAGCAGAGCCAGGGCCTGTCAGCTGTTCGCCAAGGCCCCGAATCAAGCTGTCAATTACGGGACGTGTTTATGGAAATTACATGTTTGTTAACATGCGGGAAAAAATGTGCTCTCAGCTCAAGCAGCATGAGCGTACAGAACAATTTCTCTCCCAAGTCACCTTTCCGACAGATGTAGGTGATCCTCATCAGATCACTGACAAGGTGGGCATTTTAATACCAGGCCCTTTGGAGCAGCAGTGAAAGGAGGACTCGTAGAGGAGCTTTTGCTGCATACATGCTCTGGAATGGAAGGCGGCTGAAAGGCTTGTTCTTCTGCCATTACGTTGCTCAATCTTGTGCTTCGGAGTCTGGTAAAATTAGCCAGGTGAAGACAAGGCTCTCTCCAATGTTTATTTATTTATTTATTTATTTTTAAATGGAACAGGCTTGGACATCAACTTTCTGCTTGTGTGAGATCAAAGTACATGATTTCTGTCAAACCATTCAACTCCATATGTGGAGTACGATGAGGAGGACTGGGTTGGGTTTAGCTTGGTCTTTACCATATGGGAGGTGGGTTAGGGTTGGGGTTGTGTCAATTAACCATGCCACTCATCCGTCTGCAGTTGTCTTAAGTATTCTAACGCACATGTGTAGGTAGAACAAACGGTGCCGTTAATGGCCACCTGAGTATCGACTGGAGCTCTGCGCTCCTACAGGGCATCTGTGATGTGTGCGTTCATCATGCAGATTCCTCTGCTGAGCTGGCCCATTATAGTCAGCACAGAGAGAGACCCTCATTTGGTGGCACCAGGAGATCGTGACATGGAGAGTATTGACAGGCCTTCCTGAGACGCTGGTTGGCCCAACTCGTTGCCCAGAGGGTAATTGTGTCGGAGCAATTACCTCACTAATGCATTCTGAAAGCATCCAGGAAAAATAATTTCCTTGTTAAAAGGGCATTTTGTGCTTCTTACTGTGACTTTTGTGACAGCGTATTTTGATTTTCCAGCACTTTTTTTTTTTGTCGCTCGGTGTTTGAACTTTCGTTTTCGCGTTTGACCCTCAGCATCTGCGAGCTGGTCCCCATCAACACAGACACTCAGGGACACGCGATGGAGCTAATGAACACACACACACACACAACCTGGCTGCACTGTCACCAGGGCGCATGGATGCTGACGGGGAGGCCACGCTGGTGGTGGCTGAGCGTTGTGTGTGTGGTGGGGGGACCTGTAGGCTGGAGCCGAGCCTGCTGCTGTTTATTATGGGGACATGAGGATGAGAGGCCCCAACCGTAAGACTTTTCCCTGCACTGCCACAGGAGCCGTCGCTGTCGCTACCTGTCAGAGATGATCACAATGCCCTGGGGAATGCAGGAGTGCAGTGAAACTGTCATCACACAATTACTCCCGCCATTACTGCCCCACGGCCGCCTCGTCGCCTTACATGGCTGTGACACGCTCGCCCAGCACTAAGATTGGGCTCTCTGCCGCCCGCTCCACACCGCGCCACACCGCGCCGCGTTTTAAATGCTGCACTCACCGCGCTTTTTATGAAAAGATAAAGTCACAAAGGGCACGATCTGCCTCTTTTATACAGACACTTGCGACCATTTTCTTCCTCTGTGCGTCGGTAGATGTTGGCCCCCATACATTGGTAATCTCGTTGACATTGTGGGTGCATACACAGGCGTGTTTACCTGCTCCTTTCTCTCCTGTCTGACCATGTACATCTGCAGGTGCATTGTGGGCAACATTGTGTGTGTACATGACTTCCTTAGTTGCTTTTCCTTCCTTCTCCTCCATGTGTGTTCAGTGCGCTTTAAAATACTATTAGGATTAGTATATTAGTGTGGAATTTAGAATTAGTATTCTTTTGAAATAGAATGTATAAACTGACTCAAAGTAAGTATTGTATACAATGCGTAGCCTGTAAAATATCATCTATAATATGAGGAGTCCATGGGGGAAAAAGGGCACGGTCACAAAATACCAAAACTGAGAAAATGTAAAAATGTAATAATTTTTTTATTTTTTTTATTTTATAAGTTAATGCTATTTTAAAATGCTTCTAGCTTGAGACTATGCTTGTTTTGTCACGGAAGTACTTTTTAAAAAGCTGGGGTTTCAGTGCAACTACCGATAGAGGAGAGTAACTTGAAAAATGTGATTTTGTGACTATGCCCGTTTTTCCAGTGGACTCCTCATATGTGATGACTCAATTTGGGAGGCATGTAAACATATTGATTAGGAAATCTAGAGGTTTCTGAAAAATCAGCTTTGCATTAATAACGATGCTTAACATTCAGTTGACCAAGTAACTCATTTGTAATGACACACTTGTGACAGAAAATAATCCATCAAAGAATGGCCACTCCAAACATCTTGTTTATAAGAATGACTAATACACCATTAAGGAATTAATGTTGTTCATTTACTCGAGAATTGTGTATTTATTTATTTATTTAGCCCTTATTTACTTAGGTAAGCCAATTGAGAGTTAATTAGTAATTATTTGTGATAATTCAGCAGCTGGTAGCCGAGATGTTGACGAAGCAAAGCAAAAAAAACAAAAAACAAAACAACAAACAGTCCTGCAGGTGCTCTTAATGCTGTTTGCCACCCGATCTACCCAGCGGTGTACATGTCAGCCATGGAGCTGCCGGGTATTAGGTCCTGCCATTTGGCTCTGGCAACCAGTAGTTTGTTTGGTCAAAGACAGAACTGTGAGGAACTTAATAAATCATGGACTGGAACTATCAGTACTGTGACACTAAAGAGGATGGACATTTTGAGAATAGTGAAGCTTCCTTACTATAAGAGCTTTAAGGTAAAGCTGCAAAAAAACACACACAAACACACACATTTAGATAGCCGTGTGAGGTAAAGGAACCTGTTTGTACACAAGAGCATATCTCACTCTGAAGCAGTGAAATCTTGAATGCAGACCCACCCAAACAATATTTCAGCTCATGGTGCCGATAGCTCAGTATGTCTCCAACGTACGTATGCACTCTTGTCTGGCAGTGAGGATGGATGGCTCAGTGATTTCTCCGAGCTGATTCAGGCACCCTGGGGTCTGTGTGAGTGGAGGGGGTCGATAGCCAGTCACAGCTCGAAGCCTTCGCCCACTGATAACACTTGAGCAGGCCTCCAGCCATCATCACATCATGCCATCACAACACTGCAGCTGCTGGCTATTCAGCCAACATGCCTCACATACGTAAGCTTTATTTTTATACCACTTTCACGTCCAAATGTTTGGCAGGTGTACAGTGACGTATTTCAAATTAGGAAAACTGATGCTAGGTAGACCCAAAACATTTGTTTCTTTATGGATATTATGGCCTGTTTTGTTAGTTCAGCACTGTATTACAATATAAGATTCTGAAATAATTGAGCCCCTGTGTACGACCTCCTGTTTCTTCATCAGCCAAAATGTTTTACAGTAAAATAGTAGAAGAAATTGTAGTGAGTACAACTCCACATATTAACACATCCAGTTAAAGACCTATACAGTACAGGGAACATCCGTATCCTCTGTTCGACAGAAGTTCAGCAGCTGCCAAACACAAGGCATGTCTGATGTCTCCCAGATAGTCTCCCAGATAACCGTGCTGGCTTTATTACGTGCAGCCTCTCCGCGGTGGACCAGCTATGCTAATTATTTTTCTTGGCACCGTGTGGTTACCTTGTTGTACAGTCATCCTCCAGATGCACAATCACTAAGCATGAGTAACTGGGGAAAGGGTGGAGGTGTGTGTGTTTGTGTGTGTGTGTGTGTGTGTGTGTGTGTGTGTGTGTGTGTGTATGCGTGTGTGAGTGTGTGTGTGTGTGCGTGTGTGTGGAAGAGGAAGGGGAAGGGGAAGTGGTGGGTGATTGTGTGTATGTGTGTGTTCAGGTAAGGCTACCAGATTGAGTTTAACAAGCCAGATGGGTTGTAATTGTCTGATCAATCCAATGTTTGCAGCTTTTTTATGCCTTTTATTACGATTTGTTTTCCATACACACAATTTAGCTGACTGGTTCCTCTTACCCTGGGGAGGCTAGGTATGCCCAGACTGACACACACACACACACACACACACACACACACGCACACACACACACACACATGCACACACATACACACACACACACACACACACACACACACACACACACATACACATACACATACACACATACACACACGCAAAGCCTACAGACGGATATGTACGCGCACATACACAAATACACACACACGCTTACTCACCCACCCTCCTCTTTCCAGATGGATATGTGTGTGCACACCCACACCTACACACACACAGTCCTCCTTCCAGAAAGATACACACACACACACACACACACACACACACACGCACACACACACATACACACATACACACACACACACACACATACACACACACAACTCCCCACCCGCACACACACACATCCTGTAGAGACTGGAGCATGACCTGGCAAGGGGCCGGTTGACCTGACAGAGGCCTCGTCCTCCCCGGCTGTCTGCCATGCTGCTGCGGTTTTAATGTCTGCCACAGAGCCGCGCCAGGCTAGCATATGGCTAACGGGCCCTCCCCTAGCGCCTCGTGTGTGCACTGAATCTGAAAATATTCCCCCCTTTTCTCCCTCTTTTTTCCTCTTCCTTTCCACTACATATCCTGACATCTCAGTGCCTTCCTTTTCTTCTCATCCTTTTTAAAGTCTATTTTTTATAACATTTTTTCAGAGTTTTCACCTGTTTTTTTTCTCTCTCTCTCTGCGTGACATGTAAAGTGTGTTTATATAAACAACGCACAAATCAAATTTGAAAGACATATTTATTTATTGACGAGTTTCAATTAATTCCTCTCCCCTTCATCTCTCTCTCTCTCCCCCTCTCTTTCCCCTCTCCTCTCCTCTCCTCTCTGTCACCCGTACAGCATGTGGTGTAAATATTGAGCATTTTTGTACATCCCTGGATGTGGGGATGGTGCCAAATGTTTTGCTGAGGTTTTTTATCTGTGCCGTGGCGGGGGCTTGATAGAGACGGTGAATATAATACTGAGTCTGAAATGCCAGTCCTGATGAAGGGCTGAATACTTGTCACCTGTCTCGCTCACCTGATGCCTCTCTGTGGTTTTGTTACAATGTCGGCGCAGCAGGGGCTGGTGGCACTGAGGGCCCCTGTGTTTGTCAAGAGCAGCGATAGGCAGGCAGGAGCATTGAGACGCTCCGCGAAAGGTGAGACTGCCTGGGAGAGAGAGAGAGAGGAGAGGAGAGGGGAGAGGAGAGGAGAGGAGAGAGAGGAGAGGAGAGAGAGAGGGGAGTGGAGAGGAGAGAGGAGAGGAGGTGACTGAATGCTCCACGGAGGCTCGGCAATTTGGAGACGCTTTAAAGTTCAATACCTCACACATGCACACACGCACAGGGGGAAAAAATTTGGAATCCTGCCTGTTGTCATTAATCAATCTTTTGAAAGGCGGGAAAATGTAACATTTAGTCTGTCAGCTGTTAGGAGCCTTGAGAGCTGACAAGTGAGACTGTGCAGGTGCGACATTGTGCATTTTTTGGTAGACTATATTTTTTTGTTACCTTCTATAAGGGATAGCCGATAAAGGTAGTCTCAAAATGACTGCTCCTCAGAAAAAAATAGCTTGTAGGGATTGGTATGTTTAAAGTACAAAATGTATACTTGTCGAATGTTATCAGACAGGAATAGAAATCCAGACAGTTTTTGTGTTAAATGATGTATAGCTGTGTCTCTCTCGATCACTTTCTCCCTCTCTTTCTCTCTCTCTCTCTTTCCCCTTCTCTCCATCTCTCTCTCTCTCTCTCTCTCTCTCTCTCAGTCTGCTCTGTGTGATTGATTCTCCTCTATGCCTTATCACCAGTCTGATTGAGTTCATGTTCTGAGGTAATGATATCCTGGGATGATCACTCCCCTACCTGAAGCGGTGATGACATCCGAGTTTGAGAGTGGCTGGGTTAAGAGAGAAGTATAACCCTTGCGTGCCGAGAGAAAACATGGCCACAGGTACCTCATACATTTTCTCTCTCAACCATAAAAACATTGCATGCCTTTGGATGTCACAATTCATGGGTTGTTATCATGCTGTTTGGATGCTCTCCATTGGGACACCTTTAAGAAAAATACACATGATGAAATGTTAAAAATGCCTTGCTTCTATACCTGAAGTGTAAAGTGTGGTATTTTCCTGCAGTTTCATTGCCGAACAGCTGTCTTGTAAGCCTTGCGTGTGCTGTGTGAGTCGTAGCAGTCTTCCTCTCTCTCTCTCCCTCTCTCTCTCGCGCTCTCTCTCTCTTTCTCTCTCTCACTCACTCATTTGGTCTCTCTCTCTCTCTCTCTCTCGCTCGCTCATTGCTCTCTCTCCAGCTCTAAATTCTGAAGTGGTGTCAGAGATTGTGAAAGGGTTAATGCCTCACTTTAAGAACCTACTGGCTGGCTTTGTCCCTTTCCTCTTTACAGCAGTAATTGAGTCACTTTAACAGTGCTTTTGTTTCTTTTCTTGGCTATGTAATGAGCTGGATAGATACTCAACATGCTCAATCAGAAAGAGCTAATCTGACTATATTGTTTGACAAGTGTGTTCCTTACTGCTCCGAGCAAGTAAGATGTAATCTAAAAACAATTATGCCAATTCCTGAAAACAGTATGGTGCAGGTAAGTAGTGCTTTTTGCTGCCTTCGGGTTAAATTCAATGGCCTCTCAGTAGACGGTGCGCTGAATTCTTCTTAAAGGAGTTAGGCAAAGTTTCGACAGACTTACCGAACTACTTGTCAGTGGTCGTAGTGTGTGAAGCCGTCGAACCGTGTGTTTTAAGTCACCGCGGGCTACTGATGAGAATGCTTGTTATGTTTTTTTTTCCCCTCCAGAAAATCACTTTTGTTATTTGAAATGTAAGGTGTCGGCTTCCCATTACACAGCTCAAGACCTGTATTCACTTTCCTCTCATCGCTCTCCTTGCATGTGGTCTGTGTTGGAGGGCTTGAACTGACTACTGAGCTCACAGGCCTCTCTCTGTATCAGTGCTGCTGTTGTTCTACCAGACACCGTGTGTGACTCTGTTTCCTAATTACTGCTTATTTCTCTTAAACTGGGGTATCAAAAAAAAAATCCTCCTCACTGGAGTGTCTAAGACGCCTCCCTCTTTGAACCCCAGACCTCCATTAGCTCTGAGTGCAGAGCTTCCTAATTCTGCCGCAGGTAAAGTAAAGTACCTCATTTTTGAAAATGGCACGTGAAAAGCCCCTGAATGCGCCTTGGCATTTCCGTGGCACTGATGTCAGATCGGAGAAGAGCTCAAGGTTGCAGAGGACTGCAGCTCATCTTCCCCCAGATTTAAACCCCAGCAGGGCCTTTAAATTTTTATCACTCCTGGTATTTGTTCTCAATGGCAAATTAACAGCCTTCCTTGTGCCGTTCAGTTTCTTTTCTGAAGACAAGGCTTAAATTCTATCTAACTGCCTGGATTTACTACTTTTCTATTTTTCACACGACAGAATCAATACCAAGACTGAAGTAGAGGAGATAAAAATTTATGGCATCTTGCAATTTAATGGTTGAAAAGATGCAATTTGAAAGATCATAAATTGTGAAGGAGTTTATGCTTCATTGCCCTTGATTCAGTGCTTGCTGTTAGAACTTGATTTGTGAGTGTCTGCAAAGTGTGATTAACGAGGCGCTCAGTGTGCGGCGCGGCGCACTACGGCACTCCTAATGCTCTTCATTAGAATAAATAAAATAAATTGACTGCAGCTCTATGAAAACTCTGTAATGGTTAAAAATCAAAAGAATGTCATCTGGCACGACGGCGGCGGCACATTGGCCCCGCGATTCCGCCGCCGCTCCTCCTGGTTGCCGTGGCCACCCTCCTGTCCCATCACTCCTGACAACCTCGTCCCCAAAACCTGCAGGGTCCCTGCCTGCAGCCCAGTGAGGAGGAGGTGTGGGTGTGGGGTGGGGTGGTGCTGGCGGGGGTGTGAAGGGATTGTTTAGTTGACTGGTAATCATTTGTCGCGGGGGCTTTTTGCTCTAAAAACGTTTTTTGGGGAGGGTGAGTGGGGGTGGTGGTTGTGGTTGTGGTGGTGGAGGTGGTGGGGGGTGCAGTTTGTGGAGTATTAATGCATAAAATTGCATTTCAAGCTGATAAACGGTTTGCGAAAGAGTCTTTGTGCAGATTGCTCTTCGGCTGTTGTTTTTTTTTTTTTTTTTGGTGTGTGTCTGTGTGTGTGTGTGTGTGTGTGTGTCTGTGTGTCAGGATGAGGCCCCGTTGTCTGTAATAACGTTCACCAGTGGATTTATTCCCCTCACTTGTCTCACCTACTCGCAGGAAATAGGCTTTAAAGTAGGCCCACCGATTCTAACATTCAAAGGATATTGTTCCTCGGGGAAAGTGATGTTTCACTGCTATTTTTTTCCACCCAACTTTGATGATACTCCGTCCCCTGTGCCGTGATCTATTACTAATCCCGTCCTCTCTCCGGAATTGACTTCCTCTCTCTTTTCCCACATTCGGTGGGCCGGCCCCATCTCCTTTGTTTTGCTTTGAGTTCTCGCCATCGACTTTTTGAATAAATTTTTTCATTAGCCGTTTTGGAATCAATGGGCAATGAGTCGTTTTGACGTTACTACACATTCTGATCAGCGGCTGTATTGATGTTTTCATTTTTTATCATTAGTTGATCCACACTGACAAGGGAGGTGTATAGGTCATGTTGCCAGGTGGATCCACTGTCTAACCACACTGATGGAGTGTTGATTAGTCAGACTTAAAGTCAATGGAGAATGCAGAATGACAACACTATAAAATACAATAAGGTATCAAAATCAGCACATGCATTCCTTTGTAAATCAATACGTGGCATGTTGTCCTTAGTTACAATACAATGGCCATGTCATCGCAGTTTGAATTTTCTGCTCATTTAGTAGAAAAACCCAAACCAGATCCAGATCCAGATTTTCAAAGAACAGAATATTCCGGACCAGCGTTCCTCTCCACAAGAATTCCTGATTGATAGCCAGCGCTCTCCATCTCCGACAGCTAAACCACACTCTCTAACCTGCACTATTCCACGGCCACGTCTGTCCATTACGGTGTGTCCTCTCTGACCCCGCGCGTGTGGCGGGCTGGGGGTGGGGTGGTGGGGTGGTGCTTTGTGAGTGCTAAAGTGGGCAATAAGCACACAGTGAGGTGCCCTGCAGAGGATGTCAGGCTGTGGCGGACGGAGGGTGACAGGGATGGGTGACGGCAGTGGAGGTGGTGTGGTGAGTGGTGGCCTTCTCATGTCAGGGTGGGGGGTGGACTGGGGGGTGGATAGGGGGGTGTATTGGGGGGGTGGTTGTTGGAGCTGCGACGTGGGTGACTCACCTCACCTCCCCTCCTGCTGGCCTACCTGGGCACCTTTATTAGCGGGCTGCCCATTAAAGCTGACCTGAGTGCTCATTCTGCATGGGGACACTTAATTGCATGCTGCTGTGCTGCCTGTGCTATGCTGCCCGCTCTCTCGCCATTGGCTGGCTAACAAGCGCAGGGCTCGGGGCTGCCGACCGACCAGAATATGCATGAACTGAGCACGAACGATCCGCAAAAACTTTCTCTACGCCGATCTTTTCTTTCTTACCCCCCCCCCACACACACACACACACCACCCCCCCCCCCCACCCACCCCCCTCCGCTCATTATTTTAATCATATCAGATCCTCTGAATTAAACACACGTGCCGGCCGCCACAAAAAAATCGACAAGGACCTGTGGAACTTTTTACAAATATGAATTAAAGATGAAGCCCTTCCTTATTTTAAAATTATTCCATTAGGTGTATGTTAAATGGTTTACAAATAATCAGTAATTACTCTGATTTCGTTTTCATAATTTGGTAGTAAATCGTCATGCATGATAACACGTCTCCCAGACCAGCCGAACAGGTCTTTTTTTTTTTTTTTTAAATCATAATATGTAATGTGTGTACTCAAAAAAAAAAAAAACATTTGGCCAAAATCACTGAAGCCTCACCACAGAATACATGACCATGCATGAGAAAGACTTACTACTCAAAATACATCAGCCTGGTCATCCCATAACAAGTCAATTCTGGTTAAAAACAAAAAACTGTTGAGAGCGAGAAAAAAAAAAAAACACACACACACCACCCTGCATCCCTGGACTTGCCCAATCACATTTACTGAAATTATTCACATCATTCATCACATTCCGCTCGCCTCAGTGCCTCTGCCTCCATGGCTGTATTCATGTGGTGCTGGATGTGGCGGGCAGGCCTGTGTGTGTGTGTGTGTGTGTGTGTGTGAGTAAGTGCATGCGTGTGTCTGTGTGTGTGTCTGTCTGTGTGTGTGTTTGTATGTGTCTGCATGTGTGTGTGAGTGCATGTGTGTTTGTGTCTGAGTGTGTGTGTATGTGTGTGTCTGAGTGTAAGTGTCTGAGTGTGTGTGTGTGTGTGTGCCAGTGTGTGTGTCTGAGTGTCGGCGGTGTGGGGAGTGTGTGCAGTGGCTGGGATTATTTGGCTGTGGCTCTCTGTGGTGTCGGGCCCCTCAAAGGGGGACTCCCAGGGGCCGCTGTGGCTGGAGAGGCTAGGTGTTTACTCTCCCACTTGTTTTTTTTGTTTTTTTGTTTTTTTTTGTTTTTTTTTTCTTTCTTCTTCTTCTGTGGCTCCCCCACATCATATTCACATATGGGGCAGAGAGAAAAAAAAAGGAAACCCAGACATGGCATCCACAGGAATATTCCATGAGAGAATTTTGGATACCCTGAAGTAATTACAGAAGAATCCATTTTGAAATTTATGCTTCTTTTTGTTGTTGCTCTTCCCTTTGATGATTTCCCAGGACATCCCTTCCCATTTTTTTTTTGCTGGCCAGAACAATGTGTTCAATGCTTTGGCTACGTTTGTTTTTCATCTTTGCTCAGAAAACGCTGTAAATATGCTATGTGTCCATCTATTAATACAATTCAGAATAGTGAACCATACATAACAAAACACAGACAAATGACAAGGTCAATGCTTGAAAAAAAAGAAAGGTCAGAAATGTTCTCAGTAATTGTTTTTGTAACAAAGAGTATTTGCTTTTTGGCTTGTATACACAGACAATTGATTCATAATGGTTTTTTTGTTTGTTTTTTGTTTTTTTTCTTAAGATTGAATGCTGAATACCCAATCCTGGCCAAGTATGATAAACAGATGTTTTCTATGAGGGAAAACCACAAACGTCAAAACATCTATTGCACTTGGGCATACTGCACACACAGTACAATGTGCCATGTAATTGGGAGTTATTTTGTTTACTCAGTACTGTGGTTCACTTAGCCACTTAGCAGTCAACAGTATAGTGAAACCTTAGCATAGATCGCTGGCATATTTGTCTTACATTAAAATTCCTGGGAAATGCACTTAGTTCCAGGGCACTTAGAACAATGGTTCTATAAGAAGAGCATTCCAGAATAGCAAAAGCAAGAGATTGCAATTAGATGGCACAGGGTGAGCATTATATATGTACAAAAACTTGAGAAGGAAGGAAGATATATTTCACTCTTAAATGCAACCAGCAACTTTTTAAAAAGACTCTTCCTGCACAAGAACGGTCTGTTATTCGTGTAACCTGAGGGTCAACATTGCCAACCCTCAATCCCCCCCCCCCCACCCCCTGTTCACTTTTACTTCCAGAGAGTTTTGACTGAACCACACAACCACACAGCCACCCTGCTTCAGCCCTCTTCCACACCACTGAGCATTGGCTGCTTTCCTGCCTGGCTGCTGCAGGTAAGTAGGTGGAGGTGGCAGGGGGGTGGCGGTGGGATGTTAAGGGTTGAGGGTGGGGGTGGGGGTGGGGGTGGGGGTGGGAGGAGGGGTCTGATATAATCACACCTCGCTTCAAACTTTCACAAACACACTCCTCATCACAGTGAAGTGGAGGGGGAAGGGGAGGGGTGCAGGTCAGTGGAGCTTTGAATAGGCCTCATCAGCAAGGCTAAGGGATCAAATCTTCATATTAGTTACACTGGAGTCACCTTCAGCGACCCAAGGAAAATAAGCAGCTTAAAGCAATTATTTGCAATCAGTAAATGTGCGATTCATTATAAAAGATTCCTTGCCCTGATATAATTTGCTATTGTTCG
>CM059269.1:7960324-8015324 GCA_030347295.1 Setipinna tenuifilis
CGCTAATCCAGCAGTGCTGGTCATTAGTCATTGTGCTCTGCCCAGGAATCATCACATTCATCACAGGTAAATAGGAAACCTACCCCTCAATGCCTGTGCATAGTAATGCCATGACAAACAATTCATCTTTGCGGCGCCCAAAATTAATACCTGATACGTGGCCATAATTGTTCATTCTTGTCACTTTTCTGTGTTCGTTGTTTTTTTTTTTTTCACCTTCCCAATAAATAAATCCCCAGATCCTGTGAACCGCCATTACGGTGTCAGACAATGACAACGCACAACTTTGCAGAAAGTTAAGTACTTTTTTACTTGGGTAGGTTCACTGTTAACACTGAACTCATGCAAACATGGTCACACTGTTTTTTAATGTACATATATACATAGAGAAACTTATGAAACTGGTTATGTTTGCCTAAGTATATGTGAACTAGTTTTCTTAAGAAACATCAAGGCACTAGAAATGTCACACTCTCCAGGGGGATATCATTAACATGTGTATTATATACTGTGTGTGTGTGTGTGTGTGTGTGTGTGTGTGTGTGTGTGTGTGTGTGTGTGTGTGTGTGTGCGTGCACTTGTTTGTTTGTGTATAAATTATTAATCATACATAAAAAATATATGCATGCAAGGTCATTGTAAATGTAAAGAAGCAGATTTAAAAAATAAACACATTGCAGTGTCTATTAGTAGAATACAACAACATTAACCTGATGTAAATAAACCAAAAACGTCAACTCGACAAACTCAAACACAAAACATTTTTCCCCAAGTGTTGCAAGAAACCTTTGAACGTCAGCAGAATTAGCCTCCATTTTTTTTTTTGCCAAATATGTCAAATAGTATGATTTGAGAAAGGAAATTCCCTTTAATATGGGGCGAAAGCATGTTTTAAAAGGAGCATGGTGATTAAGAGCAAATGTGCAGGGCATTTATGCAGCGCCGCGGCAGGATAATGAAGAAAGATTCATGCTTTAGACCCAAATTTTAATTTTGCTGAAAATGTGCCTGATGTAGTCAGTATTTAATCACCTTACTGACAGGAGTAACTGCTTTCATTTAACCTTGACTGAAGATCATGAATTCTAACGCGTTTAATTGGATACATCATTTAACAGACTGAACAGAGCAAATTTCCCTGCGATTCAAAGGCTCTGATTGACAGACAGTGGTGCAGGGGCCTGCCACAATTAAAGCTGATCTGTATTCGCTGGCCCTGCCACCCAGCAGCACACAGCGATGGGACTCTGTTTGATCATTGCTGCCGTGCAACTTTGCCAACTTCACCTTGTTTTGAAAGGGTTGATGGCTGAAGAAAGCGTTTAGAGGTGAATCGATGTGTGTGTGTGTGTGTGTGTGTGTGTGTGTGTGTGTGTGTGTATGCATGCGTGTGTATGTGTGTGTGTGTGCACGCGTGTCTGTGTCTGTGTGCACATGTGAGTGTGTACGTGTATGTGTGTCTCCATGAGTGTGTGTGTGTGTCTGTATCTGTGTGGCAAGGGGATGGCACCACACCAAACACACGCTACTTTGAGAAGCTCAGGCAGCCGTCCACCTCTGACCCACGCGCAGTCGTCACCCTGTCAAGGACGAGCCGGAGCCGGAGACAACAGTTGAGGTCTTAACACCATTATGTTTATTATCCTTATCGCCGGCCTAATTGAAATGTTTCAAAATGGTGAAAATGACAATGGCGCCTTTTTCCGAGACATTGGAAATAATGACTTTGTCTCGTATCCTCTTCTGCACACTGTGGCCCCTGTGATGTGTGAAACTGTGTCAAGAGGCACACTGTGAAATGTGTCTCAGACGCCTAATTGTTTTCTTCCGTCTGACTCCAGAGAGAGAGAAAAAGAGAAAGAGAGAGAGAGAGAGAGAGCGGGAGAGAGAGTGTGTGAGAGAGAAAGAGAGAGAGAAAGAATGGAGAAAAATTAATCTGCATGCCAGACATTTCCTCTGTGTGGAAACCTAACCAGCCAAAGCATGTTTGGTTAAGGAACCAAGCTCGGGGGTTTAATTTAATATTTTGCAATTACACTCTTTTCCCACCAATGTTAATGTATTATTTAAATGATCATAGCTGTGGGATATTTCGGGGCTTTTAAACAAGCCAATGCTCTTGAGATTTGCGGCAGTACATTGCTTTAAATATGTTGAGTTTAGATTCGCCTGCAATGGATCTCCCCTGAGCGCATGAGGTGACTGTTGTCATAAGTGTGTGTGTTTGTGTGTGTGTGTGTGTGTGTGTGTGTGTACAGGAGAGTGGCCGCAGTCAGAAACATCTACAGTGTGTGTGTGAGTTGGGGGAAAGGTGGGGTGGGGGGTCCCAGTAATCGAGCACCCGAAACACTTTAGAAAGAAAAATCAATACTATATGTCACCCAGCCTGCACTGTCAGTCTCCACTTAAACTGTATGCAACAAATAGTTCTCTGTTTTTTTTCTGTGGAATACCTCTGTAGACATCCAACGCTTGCACATATTTTTCCACATAGCTGTGTCTCAAGAATGACGACATGCGCAGCTTCTTGGTTTGTGTTGTGTGTTCTCTCACTTTGAAAATTAGTCATGGTTGTCTTGCCTGTCACTCCATGGGATGTGATTTTTTTCTGTACTGGTCTTTTAATCTAAAAATGTGTCTGATTCACCATCTGGGAACAAATTTGTTAAAAATGCCCACAATAGAAGGCAATGCCTGTTTGATTAAGGGGCCATAATAAAGACCAGCCAGCTCTCTCTCTCTCTCTCGTCTCGCCTTGTCTCGTCTCGTCGTGTCTGTTGTTTCACAATAACTAAGCTGCTGTAGTGCCTGAGCCTGAGTGGTGGGAGTAATCTGAAGATTATAAAGAGCTCTCTGCTGCTAATTTTCCTCAAGCTCATCTTCTTTTTTTTCTTTCGTTCTTTCTTTTTTTTGTCTTTGTTTTACTTTGGAGTGGTCTCTTTAAACGTTTGAATAGCTTTTTCTTTTCAGACATCCTCATACTTGTGCGCCTCAGTGACGTTCTGCTGAACATAATTGTCGCACCGCTTAAACAATTGCCAACACGTTCTGACGCCTTCGTCAGAACAGCATTACATTTCATTCTGTTTGTGTGGCATTACAATGGAAACACATCGAAATCATTTCTGTGGTATTGTGTGCTATAACCAAGCTCTCTCTCTCTCTCCTATTGTTTACTGCCTGTGATGTAGGCTTACTGATGGCATCTGTTACATGGTAGTTATTTAACACTTGATCTTCTCTGGCTCCCATAGTTCACAGGTCAGATTCGGTTATTCCCTAGATGAAGGGAGAGGTCAAAGGTGAGGCTAAGGTCAGAGTCACGGATGTGTGGAGAGGATTCTCTCTGCTGATCACAACAGCAATGGGTGAGGTGACCCCTCACTCTAATAATGATAATAGAATTAGGAGAAATAGACAATAGAAATTTGAGTGCTGTGTAATGTCAATCAGGATTCAGTTCAGGCCTACTATTACACCCTACACCTCTACTAAGCTGCAGAGTGAAAACTGGGTTTTAGGAGAACCTTGTGTATGTGAAACAATGCTGGCTGACAATAACAGCATCTTGTGTTTTAAAAAATATCTAGAAAGTACATGACTCTATTATTCATGTTCATGGGTTCATCATTGCTGACATGTATGCTGTAGTAATCTGCATTACTTCTCCTTTGTCGATAAATCAAGCACATTCACTTTAAGACAGCAACTAAAATGTTGCCTCTTAGTCAACATATAGCCATGGATTCAGTTTGTATTATAGCGGATGGGGACATTTGAAGCCCTTCCCCTTTAGTACTGAACGGCTTTTTCCCCTCCTGATTTGAAGTCAACCTTTCTGTTAACTAATACATTATAAGGCATTTACTATCATATCTGTGCAATGGTTTTGAAAACGAATGTAAGTGCAGATATTTGGCTTAGGATGTCAACAAAGTTACATCAGCCTATCTGGCTGTCCATTGCTCTTCGGCAAAGCCCTGTGCTAACGAGCGGCGATGAATTGTGTATTGTAGGTTCTGTGAGGAGAGGGAGAACGACAGAGTCAGTTAATGAGGTAAAAATTAATGAAGCACACAAGCACTGCCACATCGCTGCAGTTGGAGCTTCTCTTCTGTAATGTACCATCTCAATAAAAATCAATTCAATGTAGCAGTCCTCTCTTGTGCTGAGATTAAATACATATTAGAGCCTTGCCCTCCTCAGCTTCATAATTACCCCTCACCCACCAGCACTCAGCGGGGTCAGTGAGCTAGCGTCAGCCGCTAAACGCTAACGCGCCCCACGCCACGCCACACAGTCCTCTCTTCCTCTTCCTCTTCCTCCACTGGGGAGTGAGTGAGGCAGGCAGGCAGGGCCATGGAGTTCCTCAGCAAGCTGACAAGCTGCTCAAACACAACAGCGATACCATCATCATCCACAGGCGCCACTCCGTCTCTGTCACTAATATCCACAAACCACACATGCTGCCTTGTCCTGCGAGTGGCCTAGGACTGACTGGAGCATCCGTCTGCCTGCCTGGGGAAGAAGACTGAATGTAAATGGGCAGCTGAAATGAATGGGCGATGATGATGAGGCCAGTGAGACAGGGACACAATGAAGGGGCTGGACCAGTCCACTCCTTATCTCTATCACTCCTGCTGTGTAGTCTGCCCAGGAGCTCGTATGGCTTCCAGAGTGCAAGAACAAAACGACTTACTGTGAAGTATGGACTTAATCAAAACATGTGATTTCCCTTTAGACTGTGAGAAAATGTCTAACATTTTTACACATACATGATATAAATCTATACTCATAAACTGGCGATATTTATATTGGCTAAACTGAGATACGATGGAAATACAGCTTGGGCAGGGCCTGTTGAGTATTTTCATTTGTGTGATAGCAATACATCCAGAGCAATTACAAGGGTACATCTTCACTCCTGAATTAATAAATCTGTCTTGTCTAAATGAACAGTAAGTAGCCCTGACGTCAACACAACCAAAAAAGACACATTGAAACATTTGCGAAGTGAATTGATAGATAAGCTTGTCCCATAGGCCTACAAAATGTGTGTGTGTGTGTGTGTGTGTCTGTCTGTCTGTCTGTCTGTCTGTCTGTCTGTCTGTATGTGTGTGTGTTTGTTTGAATATCACCAGAAAGTAAAAAACAAATGTGAACATGAATAGGTTATACATAAATGAATTCAGTTAACTTTAAGGATTGTAACTGTAACTTATGATAGAATAGAAATCACAAGTATGGACACCTCTGACAATAGACAATAACACAGCAGCTTCCATTGAGATAAAATTCACTGCATCAAACTAAATATTTCTCTCCCTCTTCATGAATCCAGTCCAACACAACTGTGGCCTACACACACTGTTTGTCCGTAAGCATATATCCTAGCTACACTATCTGTCTGCAGACTGGTAGCAGTGTCCTAGCCTGCTTTTAACTAATCAGTGACTGCAACCTTGGCAGAGACGAGGATGTCAGCCAAGGGAGAAAGACTGCCATTGCTGTCAAAAGAAAAGGCTTCTTAACATCTTTTAATCCTGCATCTTCGGGATGGAAGTGCAGAGAATAAGGATACAAGAGAGAGAAAGATGCTTTCAGAAGCCGGAATATAGCCTATGGTTTGCATTTTAAAAAGTGTCACTCGGTGTCATACATGTTTATTTGAAACTTCACATTGGACCAAAGCCTATTGATTTGTGTCCAACGGGCAGGAGATGCAGACTCAAGCCAAGGCGACTGGTGGAGAGAGGTCTCCTGTATTAGAGCGCCCCCTTCAGGATCCGCTCGGAGGGACCGTAATGGTTTGGTAAGATGAATTCCCTCTTCAACATAGGGTAAATATTTCTGCTGTGGACAGTACTACTGATGTATTTCTCTTTCTTTCTTTTTTTCAAACATTGAGACAAATATTGTTCATATTGTTTTTTTTTATCTAAAAATCACCTTATCCGATTTGCCTACTGATAAATGTGAAAATACCCTTTATTCTGCTCAAATGTTGATGTAATATAACTAGCCTACAAGGTAATCTATATAGCATTCCCAATCAAAGTCCCTTCAGTCCAAAACAGTGAACATCCCAGTGCGCATCTGGCTCTCAAAATCCTTTTGAGTGGCTCCCAGATTCAAGGGAGCAGATGCAGAGGCAGAGAGAGGCAGGCAGACGCAGACAGACAACAGCAGTTTCAACTTCAGCTGCTTCATGTTCTCTTTCGTCCCTCTTGTGGAGATATTTCACTATTTATAACGTCATCTTATCACGCTCCCATTGACGGCCGGCAATGAGTGCACTTATGCCTTCCTTTGTTAGGGTGAGTTGGCAATTTCCGTGGAAATGGAACAACTGCGGGCAGCCTCTTTCTTTGATAATGTCCCTGACACCGGGACCAAGCCATTTCCATCAGCCCCGCCGAGCGGGAGGTAAAGAGCGTGTCATGAGACTCAATGCCACAGCCTATAGGCTACAATCACTGTCCGCTCACCGGCAGCAGCTCCTGTGTGTGTCAGGGAGCGGGGTCAGGACTCAGAAAGAGTAATTGTTTGTGTCTGAAAACGTTGGATTCGACTGGTGATGATTGAACAAAAAAAGTGGTTTCATATTTGATGTTTGTATCAAAATCTATAGGCTATACCTCCCATTCTTATACCTGGGGACGCTATGAAAAAGCTGAGGTTGTTTGGGTGCCACAAAAAAATCCTCTCCATTCTCCATCACTGAGGCATTAATGCTTTTATGAAGCAAAATACACATCAAAATAGGTGAAACAAACAAACAGTGCATGCTTTATGATCATCATCTTAGACATCCTATATTATATCTCCAACACAGCCCATTTCTGTGACAAAACCCTGACAGAGGGGGACTCACAGTCACCTGAGCTGCCCAGATGTGGGCGGTAAGACCCTCTCAAACATAATCGCAGCCTGCACCTGCTGTCGCTTCCACTGGTGTTCCCGGCAGCAGTGGGGCGATGCGGGAGGCAGCGGTCTAATTACAGCGTATCGGGATCAGCGCTGGCTGGGCTGACCCACAGGCCCGGTGCTGCTCACCCAGGCAGGGCTCGCCTCTCCGAGCTCTCCGAGCTCTCCAGCCCCAGTCCCTCCTAACAGGTACCCGGCCTCCCGTCGCCATGCGCTACTCATTTACTGCTACAGTGGTTTTCATAATTAGCGCCGCAAGGCCTCATTAAATCCGCTCTAATGAATAAATATTGTATTTCATAGCCTGATTACCAGATCAGCTCGATGCTTGATCGTCGTAAACAATTATTTCCCTAAATATTCATCATCCCAAAGTGGATGATCATTGGTATTTAATACCAGTATTTTCAAGTGCATCTTTATTATGCAAATAATAGTTTTTGAAGCATTCGTTTCCCACAGAACCCAAAAAGATTCACAGTGCAAAATACGAGGAGTTAAAACTCTTTTTAACCAATGTGATGCATGTTCTGTCACAGGCAGCCATGAAGAGAGGAATACGCGTTATACGCATTAACACAAAACATGAAGGCTGCAAAATTAAATTATGACTGTATGTAACACATTTCAGCGACACAACTCCTAAGATTGGTTTTAGTTTCAATTGTCGACTAGGTCACTTATTGGCGGATTTTTTTGTTTGTTTTAGCCATAAAAGCAAAACAAAGTACTGGGGGGGAAAAACGTGTTTCTGGGATAAAAATGAAGGCAATGTTGTATGAGCCCCTGTATTTTGGCCTTACTCTAACCTCAACTATTGGGCCTAACCCTAAATACTATTAACATGACTCAATCTCATCGGCCAGCTACTAACCTGGTGTGGTGCCTGATGCAGGTACAGTGGTAATCACACAGGTCAACCACTATGCATTTTCTCAAGGGCAAAATATCAATAAGGTTGAGCACATTAACACGCAACCGCAACACCCAAATGGGCATAATGTCCATATCTGAGTAGACCTCTTTCGAGTCAGTCTTGCCATCGGCGCATGAGTGACACCAGGTACAAGAGGCCTATTTGCGCCGCAAAGCACCACTGGAAATGGAAAAGGGGAGAAAGATCAGACCAGGGGATGAGAGCAAAGTGCTTTAATAGGAAAAAATGATTTACAGGTACGAGATTCCCATTAGAGAACTGCTAATTGTTTCCACACCATTAGTGACAGTTATCTAATGAAGGATTCAAGCCGGCACTGTCGTATATCACACGGCTCCTCTCGGCACTGGAAGGAAAGGGTAATGGTCCAGACTCACGGTGCCCTCTCCACCCGGAGCACCACAGGGGCAGTGGGGGAGGGGGGGTGAGATGTATCGTGAACGGCAAGGAAAAAAAAATATGTACATACAGTGAACATGTCTCACAAGAACAGTGACATGTTAGAAAAAAAAACAAACATTTTCATGTTGGATTGCTTAAAAACAGACGTTTTAAAACATTTTGGTATTTTTTCTTATCAATTCATGTTGCAAAACTGATAAAACAAGTGGGCAATCTCAAAAGGGATACAAAGCATAACAGTTTTGTACAACTTTCCCTAGGACATCTTTTTTCATTCTTTATCAACTTTATACATTTAAAACAATGTATGGTTAAAAAAATCATCCATGGTAGGCCATTTTCAACAGTCTACATTGTGCGATATGCACAGGGTTAAACAGTCAGCAGGTGATTCCTTTTGCCTTCTGTAACTTGTAAGCAAAATGGTTGAGAACGAAGAGTGTCATCAAGATTCATCAGGAAAACATTCAGCATTTACTTGCTCTCCTCTTCCTCCTCCAGCTCCTTTCTAAGGCTGCAACCACAAAGAGACACACAGTCACACACAGCTCTTTTTTTTTGCACAGGGGTTTACTGTTTAGTTACCAAGTGATGCATTAACAAGACTCCCCTCCGCCCTCACCTTTTCAAGTAGGAGTGGACGTTGTCGTAGCCATGGTACTTGGCCAGGTAGACCAACACCCCCGTGGCACAGCGACCCTCCCGAGCTCTGCAGAAGCTGCAGTTGCAGATGCCTCTGCATGGTGGGCACTGCCACTCCTGTGAAAACAACAAGGTGAGCCAGGGTACCAATGATTTACACGTGAACAACGGTGTGAGGCACTGTAGTATGTGTAAAAATGGTATGTGTAAAAAAAAGAGTTAGGTATGTGTAAAAAAAGCTATGTGTAAAAATACAGTGACTGTAGCCCATAGGCTTTGGCATTGAGTCTCATGACACAGGTATGTGTGTAAAAACAAAGTTATCTTCAACCAGATGTGATGTGTAAAAAAGGATTGGAAGGCCCGAAACGTCACAGTAATAAAACAAAACATTGGTAGCAAAAATCTGGTTGAAGCAGACTTTTCTTTTACACATACTGTATGTGTCGATTGTCTTTTAGTCCTGATCCCAGCTTAAAGTCCTGTATGTGCGATCATTGGTAGCATGCACTGGTCGGATAGCATATTAAACGAGATACAAATGTGTTGACTGTCTTTTAGTCCTGATTACAGTTTAAAATGTGTGTGCATTGGTAGCATTGCACGAGATACGTAGTTGTACTCACTGGATCCAGCAGAGCAGAGCGGACTTCCTCCCCGTAGCGGTTCCGCAGGCAGGGCCCACAGAACTGACCCCTGACCCCCACACACTCGGGGTTGCGGCAGTTGGTCTTGGTGTCAGTGGTTTTCTGCCGACACTGATGGCAAGTGGATCCCTGAGGAGGGTGAAAAAAAAGATTTAATTTCTGATTTGCAACTGTAACAAACAGAGGCCATCTTTCATGATATAACTGATGACCTCACAGAAACTATAAACTGGGAGAGGAGCATGCTGGTCAGTCAATTGGAAAGCCCAGGGTGCCAGTCCACTGACTAGCACAGCTGCAAGGTTTACGTTCTACATGCACAGCTATGCTAGCTGGCCTTTGTTACACTACTTTGTTCGAACTACTTCACATTTGCTAGTCACATCCAGATGACTACAAAGCAAGTTTGACTTGGATTATTTTGAACGAAGCCCATTCAATAACAAAACCGCAGAAGACTTACCAGGCTGCTGCTGTAGATCTTCTCACGGACGTTAGTGCAGATGTTGTCCAGCTCGTCCTCTGTGATCTCATCCACCGGTCGAACCACGTGCGGCATGGCCATGACTCCATTGTAGCTTCTCCTACGTGGCTCTCTCTGGAAACACAAGCAACATTTTTATTCATCCACCTTATAGACTTCAAAACATAAATATTCTACCATAAAAGCAACCAGACTCAACCTGACACTCTCCAAACCCCACATCACTTATAATAAACATAAGACACATTGCCCATGATACATAACACTGTTATTACACAATGTGTTAGTACTGTGTAAAAACTACACTTTCAGAAAGTTGGACAAATTAAAAAATAAACACCTACCGGCTCGTCCACCTCTTCGTAATAGCGACTCTTGCGCACCAGGCTGAACTTGTCCTCGGGATCGTCCTCCGACACGGGGCTGGGGGGGCCATCTACTTGTGATCGGGAGCGTGTGTGGATGCGCGATGTCCGTTCTGGGTTCTTCCTGGTTGGACCTCCCAAGGAGCGGCGTGGAGCACGTTGAGGCTGAGGGGAGAAAACATCACTCGTTAGCAGCTATTCGTTCTTGTTGCCTCACAAAACAATTAGCATGCAATAGTTTCAAAGGCCAATATTGTATGTTGACAGCATTCAAACAATTGTGTTTAGAATCTAACTTACTGTATTAGCCATGGGGAAGGACATTCTTTTAGGAAACAGCCCAGGAACTTTGTTGATTTCTGCCATTAGTTTAGCAAGCTGAAAAGGCACAAAAAATGCACATCAGTCATTATCTTAAATCCTTTGGCACAAACTAGCATCAACACTTAAATTTGAACAGTAAAAACTTACCATGGCTTTGTTCTCCTTGATGTTGATAGCTCTCTTGCTCAAAAAGTTCTCTGGCTCCTCAGTGTCAGAGTCACTGGAGGCTTTAGCAGGTGGTTTGGTCTCGGATGCGGACGCGGGCCGCTTCTGAGCGCTTTTCTTTGGGGGGAACCTCAGGGCCACCTTCAGTGTGTTAGAGCGACGCGGCCGTCTCTGAGGGGCGGGCTCTTCCTCCACAGAGTCACAGTCCGAGTCCACCTTCTGTCAGGAGACAAGAGTGCAGAGAAACATAAGTTAGTCTTTACTGGTAAGCTCATCATCCAACAGCATCTTCAAAATGGCTAAAATAATGAGATAGTGTTGCATGTTACTTGATTGCTTACCATGGCGTTCATCTCCTCATTGAAGTTTTTGTCTTCAAAGCTACTGCGTGTATCTTCCTCAGAGGTCACCTCTAATGTCTTCGCTCTTCGTGGTGAGACTCTGGTTGGTTTTAAGATCTTCCTCTGTGTAAAGATTTATCAACAGTTAATGGCAGGCAGATGGTGGCCGAATTCACCATTAAAACCAAACATGAATAGCAGAAGACTTTAACATGCGTGATGGTGAGCCAATTACCGTATTTGCAAAACCATCAGATCCAAAACTGTCACAGCTATCATCTGAGGAGGAGGACGAGGAGGTTTCCATGGGCACCACGGACGAGTTCCTGTAGCTGCGGAGGTTCATCCTGGTGGCTGGGGGAGCTACAGCCTGGAGCCTCTGAAATGGCACATTACAGTGTCGTTAGCAACTTAAAGACAAGTTAAAGGAACAAAGCCCAAAGCTTAGGGCGAGGCCCATCGCCATGCATATGCAGGCAACACTGAGGACCATCTTTTCTTGCTGTGTAAGACAGCCGTTTCTTGGGTATTACCATTTTCGCATGCTATTACACTACATGGCTAACGCATGAAATGATCTTCGGTTCCTAAATCTGAGTAACCTTGATGAACTAAGTGTGAGGGTAACAGAAACTCGTAATACAGCCAGCTTTATCAGAATTGACTTAGAAAAACAGCAATAGTCAAAAAATCTTACACGTTTTAACAGCTACAATGTTATTCAGGATTAATAAACAGGACATAACGTTAGTCTGCTCATTGTAAATGGGTTCGTCGACACAAGTGAGTTATGAACTGGTTAACTATGAAATCTCAGTAACTTAATCATCGCCAGTTACGATAAAGTTGCATGGCTGGCTATCATTTTTTTTAAAAGTTCATTGTAAAGCAGGCCGCAATGTTTTTGCAAGACCAGCAAGACTATACCACCGGCCCATAGTTCCTACTTGTAACAATGTAACAATGCACACATAACGATTGGACCTGTGCTTAAAATGGCTGTTATTAAGTACAACATTGTATTTACACTCATTTCCACACGTGTACTGTACCTTTGAACGCATTTTCCTTCTAGCAGTGATTCTGAAAGAAAGGACCGAGTTCGTAGCTGCAGCCTCTGCAAGTAAACTCTTGAAGAATAACTAACTTTCGCGGGAAGCCTGAAAGAGGTGTGCCTCTTTCGCGCGCCACGCTTACGTCCTGACAGTAGTGTAAAACTGAAATAAAAGAAGGTTCGTTAGATAAATAAAGAAACAGGCAATCTGTGTTTTTAAAATACTTTTATTTTATACAAGTATAAACATTGTTTTCGGACGTCTTAAGCGAATAATTTTCTTCCAGTGCTCAATCAAATATGTAGTGGTACAATTTTATAACCATTGCAGGACCTGTCCTATGGCGCCAAACAGCCTTTAATAATCTGCATAACAAGAAGACTTTTACCCGGCAAATTTCTGACTGACCTACATAACTGTTGATATATTTTAAAAAACAATTGATCATTAAAATGTACATTCTGTCATAATACAAACAATGTGAAATCGGAAATAACATTTCCAGATAAAAGTAAAGTAAAAGGTTAGAAAAGGGAAAACAAATTCATTCTGTAACCTTATGGGATATGGCAGGACAAGCCAGATTGCTCTCATTCTTTTCAAAGTCACTGGTTTATTCATAGTACACAAAGTCACTGTCAGTGTTACAGTTTAAAATGTTAAAAGTAGAAAACGATCATGGTATCAACAATTTAATTATTCCACATGTTAAAAGAAAACCCTTGTGTTTTACCAGTGGATTTTAGGCTACCCATAATATTTTCAGCTTTGACCTGAGACATGATTGCTTGGAGCAGGCCAGTAATCAGAGCCTGACGATCACCCTGTTGGTAGTGTTAGGACATGTCTTTGCAACTACATAATAACTTATCCAGCCATGTAGGTAAAGGAAATAGAATAAATAACACAGCCACAGTAAAACACACTGAAATATGATACTCAAATAATGAACTCAATTCAAACTGCATTCTTAGTTTAAGAAAGGATAGCTGTTCTCAACACTAGATCCCTCAGGATGCCTCGAAATAAATGCTCAGGGATGTTCAGCCACCCATTTAATTTAAGAGGGCTATATTGGCGCGTGTCTTTTGGACAGGTGACTTTCTGTAATGAAGATCTAATGAGGTAAAAGTAGTTTTGTCGCTCTGTCCTTGTCAGTTTCGTCCCCGTCCACCGCCTCGACCTCCTCTCCTCCCTCTACCCCTGACTGGCTTACTCTCCGGCTGCCTCTGAGGCTTTTTCTGGCGCTCCACCTTAATCCAGCCCCCATCGTTGCCCTTTGCCCCCTCCGGCTCCTCCTTCGGATCTCTCCTCGGGGACATGCCAGGTATAGTCCTAGGCTGGATCTGACAGAGTGCGCCAGCACTGGAGTTGGACCGCGGCCTCCATCCACCACCCTGCTGATGAGCATGTCTGGCTGCCTTCTGCCCTTGGCTGTGTCCGACTGTGGTGGGGGACTTCCTCGCATCTCTGGCCTGCAGCGGTCCGAGCGACATGTCGAAATACGGGTTTTTGGGCCTATATAGGGCACCGGCGCTCAGGGGCCGCTCGCGCTCGGAGGCGCTTTCTGAGGTGGTGCTGGACGGGCTGCTCCCCTTCGAGCCCAGGTGGAGGGTGGAGAGGCGGGGCGACAGGCCCGCTGTCGGAGACGAGCACCGCGAGTCGGGCCTCCAGGGGGACAGCGGGATGTGGTTGGGGGAGCGCCTCACCGCGGCGGCGTAGGAGGACTGGTTCCCATAGGCGGAGAGGAACTGGGGCAGGGTCATGCTGCTGGGGGAAGCGGGGGTGGCCACGATAGCTAGCTGCTGGCTCTTCAGGTCCTGGCTCCTCAGATGCTTCATTCTCAGCCTGTGGATCCATTTGGGATCAACCCCTGAGGTGGATGGGAAATGAATACATAAAATAATTATAAAACAATATAATAAGCAGTAAAATGAATAATCAATATATGTAGATATGTAAATAGGTATGTAGATATCCCAAACAGAAATTACGTCTGTAAGTATGTATGTGTACACATAAACATTACCAACAGAATACCAAGATGTCTTCCAGGTCTGTGACCAGGTCTGACAACCCACTTTTCCATTAATATATAATATAGTACTTATTAATCTTAAGTATATACGTTTCCTATAGTGTTTGATGTTCTGAGATGGTGAGTTGCACATGTTTCACATGTTAGGTGTTCCTTAAAACAATGGTACATCTTGGTAATGTTCCTCATTAATGTGATGGTTATGGGGAGTCAGAAGACTGGTTACCTGAGTTGGACCGGCTTCTGGGGTTCCCCTCTGTCTTCGGGGGTCCTGTGTCGATGACGAGCTCCACAGTTTTGATGACGTCCATTCCACCTGTGGTGCTCCAGCGCACTGCGTGGCTGTGTTTGGTGAACTTAGGAGATTTCACATCATTCTGAAGTACAGAGGTGGAAAGGGGAGGCCATTTTGTTTAGTTTTTTGTACATGGTAAGTTATTAAAGAATTCTGCAAAGTCTCTGAGTGCTTTAATGCAGTGAGGAAACACTGTAGAACTCTTATTGATGTGATTAGAATAAACGGTCACCTAGGTCATTTACTTACCTCATAATTCACACAGCAGTCAACTGTTTGGTTGTCAGATAGTCCAACAACCCATCTGTCCATTACAAACGGTGGCTGTAAATTACACATAAAGCTAGTAAGTGTACATAATTAATGTAATTCCATGTTAGTCTGTTGACTTGCAACGTTGGCTCAACGTCCTGAATAGATATACACCAAAAGTTTGGGGTCACCCAGACAATTTTGTGTTTTCCATGAAAAGTCACACTTTTATTTACCACCATGTGTACAATATACAACCTATGTAAATATTGCACCAAAAAACATACATTTGCAGGTAGAATAGTCATTTACCACATTATGTAGAGTGTGTAATTGTGTTTGTGATTAGTTAAAAGTTATCTCTAAAAGTAAATTTCTAAGTGACCCCAAACTTTTGAACTGTTGTGTATATATATATATATATATATATATATATATATATATATATATATATATATATATACACCTACTACTGCTACAAATACTGGTTTAGTTTATGTTGTAGTTCCTGTGTATCTGTATATGTTTCTACCTTAGTCATTTTCAGAACATCCACATCAGATCGATAGGAATTGAAGGTGACATCCTTAATGTAAGTCACTGCCACCTCATCTCCATCCAGCTCCATATACATCTTCCATTTGCAGTCCTGGAGACACAGAAAACCAAATAGCAGGTTAAACTATCTTCATCACACATCAGCAGCTACGACTGCCATCTCTGCTGGGCCTTCTGGCAGCTCCGGACCCACAACCGGACCTGTGGGCTGCCTTTAGCTCTGTATCTTAAACCAACAGCACAACCTAGAGGTGGAGCTCAGGTAATGATAACAGGTTCCTTCCTCAAGCTTAACAGCAGCATACGGGTGCATGAAGAATTCAGGGTAAAGACACAAACCTGTCAAATGGTCATATGTACTTGAACACACACAATTTGCCTAACAGGAAATATCAAGTGTCACTTACCCGATTACATTTTTTGTTATATTTTGAAGATATAAAGTAGCCCTACTGCAGTCCAAGTACATGGTATTTGAATACAGAAAGGGAACCAGGAAGTTGAGCTGTTGTGTAAACAGGACAGTGTGGTGTAAAGACACTGCACCAGCACAGAGTACTCTCTGTAGTGCACATCAGATTCAATGAGGTACAATGAACACATGAGCTGGGGAGGGGGTGGGGGTGTTGGGGGGTGGGGGCTTTTATAACGCTGCCACTCCTTCGCCAACCACTGTGCTTGCCGACAAAGCACTAATGATTGTGTCATTCCCACTAACCACCCGCTCGAGCCACAGGCCATGGCTTAACCACACGCGGATCGTGGAGCGGGCCAATCTATTGTGTGCTGGGATCACAGAGGGAGACATCAGAGGAGAGGTGCTAACACACTCGTCTGCTGAGTCGCTGCCCACTCCTGCACAGCCCCCTGAGACTGGGGGTGGGGGTGGGGTGGGGCTGAGGAGAATGGCGGTAGTGGTGGTAGTGGTGGTGGAGGTGGTGGTGGTGGTGGGGGGGTCGGTTGTTGTCCCTCAAAGCGGCCAGCATCAGGAAGCTCCCCCTGGCTTAGAGATGGACCAGCGGACCCCTTCGCCAGCCCCTGGCCCATCACACCAAGGGTCCACGGTCCATCCTGGCCTAATCACTCCAGCAGAAACAATGTCTGGTAATGATGCCCAGGACCGCAGTGCATCTAATGACAACTCATACATAATTCAGCACCTTTCACTTGGCTGAGCGATGATATCCTCATTAGCAGGGGACCCTCGGTGCTTGTCAGATGGTGGCCACACACTCTCGCAAGGCCCTCATTTTGTCTTTGAGAAGTGCAGCTGGTTCCCTGACACCGCCAGCAAAAGAGGGACGGGGTAGAAAGCCACACACAAAAAAAAAAAACGCAGTAAAAAAAAAAAAAAAAGCCGAGAGAGAGAGCGGGTTTGTTTTATTTAGTGCAAAAAAACCTTCCAGTTTGTAAAAACAAGGCTGACACGGAACCTGACACCAGGCAGGGGAAAATAATTAGCTCTCATTTTCTCAGCCTCCTGTTTCCTTCTCCCCGCTGTGTTTTCTACCCACTAAACCACCACATGTCAGAAGAAATGGGAGGCAATTAGCAGGCTCGTTTCAGCCCCGCCGAACGCACTGAAAGGGGACTATTTATGATGGGACAATGAACAGCTGAAAGATTAAATAACATTTGCCTTTTAAAAAGAAAATGACTTCTGGCTAAATGGGCCATTTTTGATTAAATTCAAACAGCAAGTGGAGAACCAGCCTTTTCTCCAGCATTTTGAGACTAACAAAAGACTGCTAGCATGCGGGGGTGGATGTGATGCATCGCTTTAGATTAAAGATTTATTTATCTGTTGCTTTCTGTTTGGGGAAAAAAAGGGGGGAGCGATGTTCTGTGAGTGGCAAATGTGCTTAGTGAAACAGTGGTCAATATTTGACAGGAACAATAATGGGCATCTCTGGTTAAGGAAATGGCAACTTCAAGACGAGAAGAAGCATGGCATTCTTGACACAGCGAAGCATCTCAATTCAATGGCAATGACAACTTATCACAGTGTGACCATACGAACAAAAGGGAGATGTGCTGTGGAGATGTAGCATGAACGATATTACAAAATAATGATTGGCAGAATAACACGCTGGCCTCAGGACAATTAATGAAAAGGCAGCCTAATTATACGCTCCATGTTGAGAATAAACAGAAGTTTTTTTCCCTCCTCAAATATTTTGTTTTAAAATGTAGGGTTAAATCTGGGCATGGAGCGACAGGCACCTCGTTAACCAAAGTGTTTTCAATGCTACTTGGTTGTTGACAGCCAGGCTGTCTCGAGATTTTTGCTTTTATCTCCAAAGAACCAGAAAATGGCCCATACTCATCAGAGAAGGGTGGCAGATATAACAGACACCATATTTCGAAAAAACCAAAAACATTAAAATTACTTGTCGCATTTTTTATAGGCTTGTTTGTATTCAGATGTAAATAGACAACTATCATGGTGCTTTCAAAACATGTTAAGTGCCTTTAACGAATACAAGGCACAAGGACAAGGACTGGCAAATTAACTGGTTCGTTATTTCCTCAAAATCACAAGGCAACCTGTAAACTGTGGTATATCATGATATGCACAAGGGTTAACACGTAGGAGTTAAAGTTTTTGCATAATGTGTCAACATGTACCATGTTGTACTGCATTTCATTTGTAATGTGTGTATGGTAAATAGATGCATTTTCATTGCAATCAATTAATTTTTTGTTTGACCATTTGCAGAACTTTAGCACTTTTATGTTACATATTGTATAAACTGTTACTGTTACACCATTGTAATCAGGTCATAAATGTAAGGAGACAATATACTCATATCTTTTTGTCACAAATATAAAAGAAAATAAAATTATCCATGGAGTGAATTGAGGCCTGTATAATCACAAAAATCAATTGCTCAACTGTGCCTATAGCAAACTATGTATACAACCACGACAATTTCAGTTTAATTGCTCTGCACCTACCGAATGGCCTGATCCTGCTTTCCAGTGATAGCCAAACACCAGTTCAAGATTGACAATTTTAATCTTCTCCTCCTCCTCTTCCTCCTGTGCCAAGTCATCCTTAGGAGAGGAGATCACAAACATACGTAAACAACACATCATTTAGACTGCATGGGCCTGTCTTAGTACTCGTAAGCTGCAAAAACAACCTTACCTTAACCAGTGGAGGGAAGTGGAAAAGTCCTAGGTAGTCATTAGCCAACTTCTCAATCTCAGTCTGGCAGGAAGAGAGAAAAAGAAAAACATCACCACAACCAACATCAAACACCTCACGCCCGTGTGTTGAATTGTGCTGTAATGACCAACACAAGTCCGCATTAAGTGTGACAGCGTGGTTGTGGTTGTGGTTGTTGTGCTGGAGGCTGTGTTGAGTGCCTGTCTACCTTGAGGTGGATGATGTGGCCTTTGGACGTGACTCCCATATCCCTCATGTCTCCCTCTGTCAGCAGCAGCAGTCTCTTCCCTGTGATGTGGTTCTTCTTGAACATGTCCGCGTAATGCAGCATCTCACATCCTCCTTCACCTGGCAAAACAGGGGCAGAAACACAGACGTTCCTCTCTCTCTTGTGCCCACAAACACATTTGCTGGACTCTGACAAAGGATGTGAGTCTGTCAGTAACAAAAACATCAGTGATGAAGAAGCCTACCACCTCCAAACATCTGCTGCATCCAGAAGTGCTGCAAGAATGGAGAAGAATCATTGTTAAATGGATTCAGTGTGAGTTATTTGCAGACGCAGACATCCCAGGATCAGAAAGTAAAAGTACTGCCACATACTGTATTTGTTCCCTGAAATTTAATAAACCCATTGATCCTGTTAACCCAACTTTAGCCAGGTAGATGAGCTAATTAGTGAAATCGCCTATTTTATAGACACAGGCAAAAGGAATACAAGGCAGGACTTTTACTTTCTCAAGCCGGTCTGTACACCTCTGGTTATTTGAGATAATTTTCAGAATAACAATAATAATGTTACTAACCACATGTTCCTCTGTCCAGGCATGTATGGCAAGATTAGGGAGCAACTGTATGTGGAAAAGAAAGAGAGAGAGAGAGTGAAATAACACCAAGAACAGCCATCTCACATTTAACACTCTTAGGTCATTTTCACCAAGTGTGCAAATCAGAAAATTCAGACATACAGTGCATCGCCCAATCACATGGGCAAGTGTGTAAGTGCTCAACATTAACTGAGGATACCATTAAAAATCAAGACTTCACCCATCAGTATGCGGGTCCAGCATCCTGTCCTAGTTCTCACTGGTCATTTGAGCTTAATATGACAAAATGCTAGCCAGACAAAAATAATAATTTCATCATTATGGCCATGAGGATGGTGCTGCATGTGGTGAGAGGAATGCTCCTACACGTATAAAGACCATGATGGAGGGGGGACGATAGCAGAGATGAAAATCTAATCTTTTAATTCCCCACTGGCTTCCCATCTGATATCTCAGCACCAGGCGAGGGCCCACTGTCTATCTGGATGGCTGGCATTGAAAAGGGGGTGCGTATCGTATCGCAATCAATGCGAGCCTCATCTGCCTGCATGCCTGTGTGCCTGCCTGCCTGCATGCGTGCCTGTCTGCCTGCGTCGCTCTGCGGTACAGTCCTTCAGCCCAGCTGCACGCCGCAGCCCGCTCCTCCCTTCTGCTGCACACAAACGCCAGAGGAAGTAAACACGTTACAAAAAAAACTCTCCCCAGCTGCCAAAGTTCCATTACAGTTCACGTGGCCAATTAAAAATGACATAATATTGCATTCTGAGCTGCCATATTGTATTTCACAAATAACTCGTATCGTGTTTTTATTAGAAACCCAAAGCGTGGTATTGACGACTGGAAAACAGATCTGTATGGAGAGGGTGGGAAAGGGAGTACAGTCGGCGTACATCGCTTAGTAATTGAAGTTCCTTTAAACACATGGCAGAAGTCAAGGTTCCCATCCTCCTGTCTCCGATATAATATAAGGGTCTGACTCCCAGCGGTGTGAGGCCTGACTGTCGTGTACACACATCACACACAAGACAAATATATAATATCATAAAATATGTTGACAACTGTAGTGTAACAGCAAGTAGAAGTGCAAGAAGGGGGGCAATTTTGGAAAAAAAACAAAAACACAAAACCAGTTGGTGTGCAGGACCCAGATCAGGCATTAGTAACCAAGGGTGTGGGAGGAGACTCTCCTAACAAGAGCTCTTTCGTTTAATCGACAGCAATATGGATTAAAAAATCATGGGGATTAAGGCTAGTCAACTCTAAAGTGGTCAAAATAAAAAGAATGACAGAACAAAACACCTTATAAACAAGGTCTTTATTGAAAATAATTTGCAATAAAGTCACAGGAAAGCTTTTGAATAAATATACTGTAGGTGTACCAAACTGCTGAAAATCTTATACATGACATTGTAGATAGAAGGCACTGCAACCTGATTTAAAAATAAAAAAATGTAACGAGAAAGTGGTTAAGGTTTTCATTCAGTTAATCTGAATTAGATGTATTAGACAAAATGTTAAGTGTCCCTTAAACTAATATTAAGTTAATATCAGATGTTTCATAGGCACAAACCTTTGTCCCACAAAATTATGCTACAGATAATAAGTGCTATAAAAATGTGCATAAGAACCGTTGTACCATGGTCTGAAATCAAAACGAACGCAAGAAAATTAAAATGTTAAGATTGTTGTGATTTTCCACAGTTCTGTACATTTTGGATACAAACACGTGCAATAGAAACAAACAGAATACTAACATAAAGATATGTTATTAATCTGACTAAGCCTTTTTGCAAATCTGTATAAAACTAAACTAGTTTCTATATGACCTCATAATGTTGTAAAAGGTTTGGTGCTTAATTTCAACTTCTATGCATTCGTGTGACGCTTTGGATGATGAGAACAGTGTTTCTCAAGCATAATATTGCTGACGCCGAGTCTTGAAGTTTAGAAACAGCTTTTCACTCGACATACCACAAACAACACAACCTGCTTGTAGCAAACTAAAGACTAAAAATAAAATGCAAGTGATGCAACTGTTTTACATCATGCATTTAAATAAACATTTCTGTTGAGGTTGTGGAAAGATCCTGAATTTACTTCACTACACCCTTAAGACATAGAAATCAAATGGTGGGGGACGGTAAAGGCTTACCACCCAAGCATCAACCAAAAACTTTGGCCTGTGTCAAAACCACTAATGGACACTGTGGAATAGTAATAGTATGTCAAACCCCTCGTTACACATAATAAAGGAGTTTTAATAAGGGGACAAATGAATCCACATCTCAAATTTAATTTCTGAGATGGTTTATCAAAATCCTTACCAAAAAGATGAGCTGTTTGAACATTGTCTGAAAGTGACTGAAAAGGGGGAGTGGACGTGTCTGCGCAGTGTGATCACAGTAATCCTACACAGTCCCCTATGCTGATGTGTCACACGGTGACAAAGTCGGCTAGATCAACAGCCTCCTCGCTAACCACTGTGTCATAGTCTCAGTGCCAGTGCCAGCCCCATACGTTCCCCTCTGATGGCTATTACGCTGGCAAATGGGCTCGCGGACGGTACAGAGGGGAGGCTGTCTGACACCCACAAGCCTCTACATGTCAATAGGCCGTGACACTTCAGCGCTGTCGTGAATGAAAGATTACAATGGGGGGGCAAATGAGCGTACAATCTCGCCAGACGAAGAGGGGAAACTTTCTGTAGCTGTCGCGCGCAGAGAGAAAAAATCTCGGGGAAAATCTAAGGCCTGTTGTCCTGGGGAGAGACTCCATCACACCAACTGCTCTCTCCGAGCACGGAGCACAAATTGGCCAATCTTAATGTCAGCGAAATGTCACTTCATCATAAAAGCATCGGCTCCGCGGCGGAACGCACACACTGCTCTTTCTTCCCAGCATGCCACTATGCATCCAGTTCATTTGGCAGCAATGACATCCATAAGGGAGGTGTGGGCAGCAGGAACTTCTAGCCTACACACAGAGACCGCACACAGCACAACTGATGGCTAAACTCTTTTCGCTAACTCTCCTCTCTGCTTTGCTAAGTCTCCTGACTTCTGGCTTTTTTTGTATTTAAAAACTATTGTGTAGTCCCATAGATAAGATCATTTTTGACTGTCTGCCATCTTGAAATGAGGTTCAATGTTTCTGAATTGAATTAAACAGCTTCGACCATTAATGAGTTTTAATTAAGGTTTTGCATGTGAGAGTATGGAAAACGAGAACTTTATGAGTATTTTGACACAGGCCAAAGTGATCGACATCTTGCACCTGGGTGACTCCCCGTTCGTCTCCACTGCTGACGTTTTTTTTTTTTTGCACACTTTTAATCGCTGTCATCGGACCAGCTAAAGTCCCCGAAGGTCCCCATGGCCATGGTGATCTTGCGGCCCTGCCGGACGACGGTGGACCTGGTGGTGGTGGCGTTCTGGCTTGCCTGCATCATGTTGACCTGCATGCCGGAGTGCAGCACGGGGCCGCCCATGTCCAGGGCAAACATGTCCTCGAAGCCCCTCATGAGGGCCTGCAGGCTCAGCCGCTCCATCTGCCCGTTACTGGACGCCGCAGACGAGAACTGACAAGACACCTCCGAACTCTTTGACTCCTCCATAGACTCAAAAAATTCCATAGACTCAGCAGCGCTAACCCTTCTGGCCAGGGGAAGGAATTGCTGAGAGGGCAGAGAGGGAGAAACCATAGAGAACAAAGGAAACAAAGGAAAGGACAGACGGACAGAGAGACAGAGAGACAGACAGATAGACAGACAGACACACAGACACAGGGAAAGAAAAGGGGGAAAAGTGGATTAGTTAATTAAAACCATACCACCCAAGAGGAAAGCAAGTAAGAATGTGTCAATCACACACAAAACAGAAGAACATTAAAGGTGCTATATGTAAGACTGTGGCAAAAACAGGAACTGCAGTTATATTCAGAATACTGTTTTGCCCCTTTTAGGGGTAATAGGCAAAACGCAAAACATAAACAGTATTTACAGGCTGTAAACTCAGTTTTGAAATGTGAATACTCTGCTTGTACTATTATGGGCAAAACGCAAAGCATAAACAGTATTTGCAGGCCGTAAACTAGGCTTGTACTATGGTGGTCAGTGAAATCAGTATTTCAACAGTATTTTAACATGTTTTCTTTGGTGACGTAACAGGACTGATTATTAATGTTGATTATTTGCCATAAATATCTTACATATAGCACCCTTAAAGAGCACGAAAAAAATAAAGTGAGATAGGAAACAGATACGGAAGTGAGGTTTTACAGTAGTGATAGAGAAGGTGAAATTCTGTGGAAATCCAGCTTCCTATAAACATAATCAGCCTGCCAATCAAAGAGTGTCCAGACACAGCCGCCAACACACACACACACACACACACACGCACGCACAGAGCTCCTTAATATAGCCGGTCCAGATTTGGTGCAGCATGCAAATGGCATATCTACATCACAAGTGGGGTGATTAATGGTTCGGGTCCGCGTCTGACACAGGCTACGCACGCTGAGGTGTTGTGCATGAAAATAGCAAATCATACACACTCAAATCCCCCACAATGCAGTGAGAAAAAAAAAAACAGAACAACAATAATGGGCATAATTATCCCTTCCTTGCACATGCAAGCCCAGCTGGTCTATTTCTGAAAAGGCATGGGGACAGACCACATGATGCATTCACTCAAATGTACACATACACACACACACTCATGCATGCTCGAGCACACACACACACACACACACACACACACACACACACACACACACACACACACACACACACACACAAACACACACAAACACACATACACATCCACAGTTACAAGCACACACACATGTGCGCGTGCGTGCACATACACACACACACACAAAGCGCACTTGTGGACCTGTGTGCACACACTCGCTGTCACAATCAAGTGTGCACATGCAGACCACAGTGTTTCCTGTCCTCTGTGACACAGCCAAGTGAGGAACCCCTGTGTCCCCCGTGTCTGAATATCCATGACACACCTCCCATGATGCAACACTCTCGGCCCGCTCGTGTGCTCTCTTGAATATTTGCCGACGCCAAATGCAAATCAGCATCCATCCCTCCTCCAGTGCGTTTAGTGTGTCTGTGCTCTATGGTGTCTCGCCAGGCCATTCCAAGCCAAACCCCCCCCCCAACACACTCTACACTTTTTATGCAGTGTGTGTGTGTGTGTGTATGTGTATGTGTGTGTGTGTGCTCACTAGGGTTATGTTGTTCAGGGCATTCAGGGCAAAAATGCCCTGAATGTGGAGAAGAGTGTATGTGCAATGAGAGTTTGTGTGTACATCTAGCATTGGTCATTTTGGAAAGTATTCTGAAAGGCAAATATTTTGGCCAATTGCATTTGTCCATGTGTATGAAGGTCTTTAGTGTGTGTGTTTTTTTAGTGTGTAAGCATGTGTGTGTGTTTATGTGTGCGAATGTGCATATGTATGTGTGTGTCTGTGCATGCATGCATCCATACAAGTGTGTGTGTATGTGTGAATGTGTGTGTGTGTGTGTGTGAAAGCACGTGTGTGTGTGTGTGTTTGTGTGTGTCTGTGCATGCATGCATGCATGCAATAGTGTGTGTGTGTGTGTGTGTGTGTGTGTGTGTGTGTGTGTGTGTGTGTTCGGTGTGTGTCATGTGTGTGGTTGTGTGTCATGTGTGTCAGACACAGTGCATGCAACAGTGTGTGTGTGTGTCAGGTGTGTATCACACACAGGGCGTGCTGTGCTGCTCACCGGTGCGTGGGACTGCTCCACCAGCTGCCTCTCCCACAGCTTGAGTCTCCGCTCCCTCTCCTTCAGCTCCTGCTCCTTGGTGCTCAGGTCACGCTCCAGCCTCTTCAGCCTCTCCAGCGTGGCCTCGATCTCACACCTGACCACAGAGAGGACACACAACATCATCACCATCATCACACAACATCATCACTAGTCTCGATCTCACACCTGACCACAGAGAGGACACACAACATCATCACCATCATCACACAACATCATCACCAGTCTCGATCTCACACCTGACCACAGAGAGAACACACAATCACCATTAGCCTCAACCTCACACCTGACCACAGAGAGGGCACAACATCATCATCATCATCATCACACAACATCAACATCAGTCTCGATCTCACACCTGACCACAGAGAGGACACAATATCATCAACATCATCAGCCTCGATCTCACACCTGACCACAGAGAGGACACATCATTATCATCAGCCTCAATCTCACACCTGACCACAGAGAGGAGAGCACGCAATCATCATCAACCTCGATTTTACACCTGTCCACAGAGAGGACAGCACACAACATCAACATCATTCTCGATCTCACACCTGCCCACACACAGAAGAGCACACAACATCACCAGCCTCGATCTCACACCTGCCCACAGAGAGGTCAGCACACAGCACACTCATCAAGACGTACCTGTTCAACCTCGTGTACACTTAACCATCACCTTCCCTCTACCAACCCTGACAGAGGGACTCCCCCTCCCAAGCTCTCACAGACTTTTCCTCACACGCAAACAAGCGGCCCCTGGGGACTATAGCTAACAGTAATGGAGCTCTCCACAGCACCCAGAGTGGCGCTACTGGACTATAACAAAGCGTGCCGTGTGTATCTCTGTCCTGTGTTTACTTGTCAAACTGTGGGGCACATTGAGCTACACTCTTTGCATGAAATGTGCTATACAAATGCATATTGTTATATTATTATTATTATTATTATTATTATTATTATTATTATTAGCCCACATGTGGCCTCTCTCTATCTCACATGCCCACACACACACTATACCACACACAGACATACGTGTACACACACACACACTATACCACACACACATACTACACACACACACACACACACACACACACACACACACTACACACACACTCACAACCCATAGGGGGGCATAATCCAGGCTCAGGACACAAAACTCTTCCCCAGTACATGTTGTCCACCATCTGTGTTTAGCAATTAGCACAGTAACAGCTCTTGAGCAGGAAAACTACACGGCAGGTGGTTGTGCATATATTGAGACATGAAAAAGCAATATACAAAGGGGAATTTCCTATCTACTAATGCACACAATCTTAGTACAGTTTTGTGATAATGAATACTAACTTCATTATGCATACTCTACACACCACTCTTTTATGCTAAAAGATTGTTAAATACGTCTGAGCATTGAACATGAAAGTAAAACAAAAAAGATAGAAACAAAAACTCAGTTTCCTGTAATGTGTGCAGCTTGTCACAGAAGGTTTTGGCATTTCTATATAATCCATGTTTTCAATGTGTTGTTTACTCTAATTATGATTATGTGCTCCAATGTGTACTGGGCTGGCTTTGGGATCTGGCCACTAGGTGGGGCTGTGAGGTGGCCCACTTACACACACTCTGCTCTCCCACGCAATTCCGTAGCAGCCAGTGAGTGACGCAGGTTGGACTTGCCAGCCCTACTTGCTCCACCCTGTTGCTCTACCAGCAACACCCCCCCAACACACACACACACACACACACACACACACACACACACACACACACACACACACACACACCCTCGGCTTTCTAGCCATGCAGCACACTTCCATCATGATTGATCTCCTAGCCTGTCGCCTTCCCGGCAAGAGCTCACGGAATTTCTCATCCACCCCTCGTCCCGTCCCGTCCTTCGCTCTCTCTCTTTTTTTTCTCTCTATCTATTGAACAGGACAAACAAATTCTCCATGTTTTCCCCTCGGCTCTTCCTCTCTTGTCTTTGATCTCTTCCTCATTCCTAGTCTCACCCCACCCCCCTCCCTGCCTCCCTCCCTCCCCCCATCCCTCCCTCCCTCCCTCCCTCCCTCCCTGACTCCCTCCCTCCCTCCCTCTCTGCTTCAGACAGCTGTAGGGCGCACTGGGAAAGCGGGAATGAGATGAGATTCTCATCTTCCCTTGGCTCCCCTGGACGGTTCCCAGACTTGTCTGCCTTAATTTAGACGGGCCACCAGAAACTTCTGTGCGCTCGCTGGGCTGGGGTGACCAGGGGCACAGCACTCAGCATGCCCCCCCCCCTAGAGGCACCTGACTGAGGAGGACAAGCCAGGACGGGGCCCAGCTGATCAGCTAACACCTTGGGGATGGGACTAACAGCCTTACAGTACATGATACTCCCCACAGTGCAATCCCCACTCAAAAATGGCACTGACAAAACATTTGGGAAATGTCAGGAATTGGGTCTATGTTAGATAACAAATACATATGGATGAAAAGGGTAATAATAATTCTTATAGAATAATTCTTTTTAATTAGCTGTGTAATCGTTTGTCTAACTTTGTTTTGCAGCCTGGGAGAGTGACGAATAAGCTGTTGTTGTGGATATGGGGGTGGGGGGTGAAACACTGCGAGGCTCATCAGATTAGCCACATTTGTCCAGGCCGCTGACCTGGGATCAGAGGTGCGGCCCTCGATCGGCTGTTAATCAGCACACGGGTCCACTGCATCCGCAGCTGCCCGGCACAGACGCTCTCAGTCCCATGCATCCCAATTAGCCCAAGTGCACTTGTGTTCTGAGGCGTGTTTTGGTCCCCTATTGCCCCCCCACTCACGCCTCCCAAACACCACCCCCTTCCTCCCGGACGTCCACCAGGACTCCTCCACCTCCCCCCTCGACCCCCCCGAAGCACCCGCCGCGGTGACGGCTCAGCCCGACGGCGCCCCAACATCTGCTGCCTGCAGGCTCCCCGCTGGCCGCCCTAATGAGGAGGCGCACCCCAACTTCGGCTGACCGCGTACGCCAACACCTGGCTCCTCCAGGTGGACGAGCGAGGGCCGCGGCGAGAACGCCCAGCAGCCAGAGCTCCTCCGAAAGCCCCGAGAGAGAGAGACAGAGCGCAGCAGCGGCGAATCCCTGGCAGCACACCTGCCAGCCGCCTTTGAGTTTGCCCAGCCGCCCGTGCTCAGGCTCGCTGGCCTGAAGAGAGGAGCCGTCTGCCGCCTCTGTGTTCACATTCAGCACAGGCAGGGAGGGAGGCTCACACAACACACACACAGAGGGGCTCCCAAAGGACACTGGAGACCTGAAACAGCTCAGGTGCCACTGTGTGCTCCCACCCACACACACAAACACACACAAACACACACGCGCACAGACATGCACACATACATGCACACATACATGCACACACACACACACATACATAGACACACACACACACACACACACACACACACACACACACACACATACACACACACACACGCACGCACACTCACACATACCCACACAGTGAGGCTGATTACCAAACCATCAGGAGGATAGTTGGGCTCTCACATCTGGATAGCCAAGAAAGGAAGGGCAGATGAGCCATCCGTCATCCCCATCCATCCCCCACCCACCCTGCCCATACTTATCCCCATTCTCCAGAGATCTTATCACCGCTACAGGAAGCCTGAGTGCCTGAGTGTATCCTGCTGACGCCCAGTGTGTGTGTGCAGCAGTGTGTGTGTGCAGCAGTGTGTGTGTGTGTGTGTGTGTGCAGCAGTGTGTGTGTGTGTGTGTGTGTATGTGAGGGGGAGTGGGACTGACTACCCAGGGCCCCAAAAGGCTAGGGTAGGGGTCCTACCAAATTAGATGCATGACAAATGCAGAAAGGAATGGAGCCCACAAAGACTGCTTGTGTGTAGTGTGTAGGAGAGTTACATGCTACAGCCATGTGTGTGTGTGTGTGTGTGTGTGCGTGTATGTACGTGTGTGTATGTGTATGTGTATGTGTATGTGTGTGTGTGTGTGTGTGTGTGTGTGTGTGTGTATGTGTGTGTGTGCGTGTGTGTGTGTGTGTGTGTATGTGTGTGCGCATGTGTGTGTGTGTGAGTGTGTTTGTATGTATGTATGTGTTTTTGTGTGTGTGTGTGTGTGCATGTGTGTGTGTGCGTGTGCGTATGTGTGTGTGTGTGTGCTTGTGTGTGTGCATGTGTGTTGTGTGTACCTCCACTCTGCCTTGTTGTTCAAGAAGGAGTTGCACTGCTCGGGCAGGTGACTGTCGTTCCACATGGACTCCAGGGTCAGCAGGATCTGCTTGAAGACGGGCCTCTCCTGTTCGGACACAACACCAGCCATCAGTGACCACATGCCAACAGTATTAGTTCATCAGCTTCAGTGACAAGCAATGCAGTAGAGACAGACAAGCTTTTTGGGCTTTTTTTATACGAGAAAAGGAGTAAGCATCTGAACTAACACCGACAGTTTATGAAGTAGAAGGGAGGTGGTTTGGGGCCTTATTTAAACAACCGGAAGAGAAAGACCAGCACATTACTCTCATAATAAACATCGTCAAACCAAGCTGAAGTGATCTGCTAAAGATACACTCAAGCCTACGCTTGCAATTAAACAATGCCCTGACAGCAAGATTGTTGTTTTTTCATTGGACATTATGTAATCCTTTCATGGGTCATTTGTCATTAAAATGTTAGATTTAGAAAATGATTTATTTATTTTTAAAGATTTAATAAAGATATAATAATAAAGATACAATAATAAAGATTTATTTAACTAATAAATATTAAAGCAGTGCTAAACTAATAAAAAATCAAGTGAACTTCTCTTGAGCACTGTAGAACTACAAAGATTGGCCATTCAACCCTACACTTGCAACTAAACAACATATTGACAGCAAGAATCTTGTTTTTTCATAATGCATTGTACAACCCTTTAACGAGCTATGTGCCATTAAAAATAAGAAAAAGATTTCAAACACAAACAGAGAAAAGGAAATGCTTTCCTGGGTGAGAAAGTGTAAAGAGTAAAAACAGGGTGCTCATTAAAGACAGGCCTTTAGAACACTGATCCAACACAGAAGATTGCTAACATGTGTAGGCATGCATGCTGTATGTAATAAAGGCTTTTACATTTTGTCAACAGGAGTGCCTCAACATTTTGCATCGATGTACAAAAAAACTAAATAAATAATAATTTATTTAATTAAATAAAGATTTAATATAGACATAATAATATTGTAAAGATAGTAAAGATGCAATTATAAAGGTTTATTTAATTAAGAAAACAACTGCTAAACTAGCAAATAAGCAAGTAAACCTCTCTGTGGAACTGGAAGGATTTGCTTTCATGCTGACATGAGCTACCCTGCGCCACACTGCATAAGTTTGTGTTCAAGTCATCATGCAGTGAGTTTCCGCCCTCCTCTGGGTCTCACCTTTGGGTCCGTCACCCAGCAGCTCCTCATCAGGCTGGCGAAGCTGGCAGGGCAGCTACTCGGGATGGTCAGTCTCTGCAACAGACACAGTCAATGGGTCAGTGAGGGGGTCCAATGCAGGGCTAATACATACAGACACAGTCAGTCAGTCAGGAGGTCCAATGCAGGCCAATACATTACATTACATTACACTTAGCAGACGCTTTTATCCAAAGTGACTTACAGGACATAAGCTAACAGAGGTGTAGAGGAACACAGACACATACAGACACAGTCAGTCGGTGAGGAGGGTCCAATATGGGCCAATACATTACATTACACTTAGCAGATGCCTTTATGCAAAACAACTTACAAAAAGGAGGACATAAGCCAACAGACACGGTTAGTCAGTAAGCGGGTTCCAAGGCAGGGCCAATACATACAGATACAGTCAGTCAGTCGGGGGGGGGGGGGGGGGCGGTCCCAATGTGGGCCAATACATACAGCCCAAGCAGCAACAGACCCCAACCGTGACGTCTACCTCCCCCATATCACCATGGCACTGCTCACTAAATACAGCCAAACAGTACCGTTCTGTTCCCAAATTTAGCTGCATGTGTACTGACCTGACATTTTGGTCAGAAAAGGTCTTTTATTAAATGTCCTTTTTCAGCTAGCTAGCTCTCAAGACAGAAACTACAGGACTAGAGTTCGTGTCTAAACAAAGAACCTATAAAGTGCTGAGATTTGTGCTGAGCATTTCGGGCATGTCAGTCTTATCATGAATGGCTTACTCGGTTACCTCGTTTTTTTCCACCACCAGCCAGGCCACTTGCAGGCCCTCCAGGCCTTTAAAGGGGATCTCCCGAGTGAGCATCTCCCATAAAACCTGCACGAAAGGCACACAAGACATCCAAAAAGATGAGACGCAGATAATACAGTGGAGAAAGTCCTCGCTCATCAGTTCATAAAATGTATCCACTACTCAGCCACAAGTTTTTGAGAAAGCATTGAGACTTAGGACATAGGACAAAAGAGTTCATATAGATGGTTATCATAGTTTCAAAATGTTAATTACATAATTATTTACCACATTATGACACTTTAATGACACTGGTTTAAAGTACAGTGCGGTGACTTCTGTAAGCTCTGTAGGGGCCCTATCTGTGTGTCCGCTCCCACTTTGGAGTTCCACAGCGCAACACTGATTGGTTCAGTGACGGCCAGCATTCTCTATGGGCTCTGTCATACTGACTCACTCAGACACACACTCCCTGAACAAACTCCAGTCATGGGGTGTGCACTTACATATACACACGTGCAGACACACACAAACATGCGCACAGATGCACACACACACACCTGGGTGCATGCGGACGCAGACACACACGCACGAATGCATGCATATACACACACACACACACACACACACACACACACACACACCCACATGTGCCTTTCCTCACAGTCACGGAATTTCAAAACAAATCTCTTGGACATAAATACACAAATATCAGGTACTGACAGCTAAACACACATGTACACACACGTAAATCACATGAAAAAGAAAACAGTTGTTCCTTTATGTTTGACTGACTGAGGCTCTATCCAAAATGTTCACTTGTTCATTATATTGTGCAGTACACGCTAAAAAATATTGGAGCCAGTACCAGTTCTTTGATGCCATAGAAGAACCTTCACTTTCCATGGAACCATGCCGGAGTTGGTTAAACAACTATTTAAGCACCTTTATTTTGTAGCATGTATGTAAAAGGTACTACATGTTTCAACTTTTGCCCTCTGGAAGACGGTTTAGATCCATTCGCTCAGAGACGACACGGTTCAGAGACAGCTTCTTCCCTTCAGCCATCAGATTCCTGAACAGCGCTAAACTGATCTGAATTGATCTACTTCTTTTTAATATTTGTTTTATTATTTCTTTCTCCTTGGACTGAGCTACCTTAACTATGCTTGTGTGGCAATAAAGTATTATCTTATTATCTTATCTTAAACTGGAAGTGGTTCTTCAGAGCCTCAGGTCATAATGGGCTATGTTATGTTATATCGGCGTCAAATGGTTCTTTAAAGAACTGTTGCCTTGGCACTTCTTTGAAGCACTGCAGAAGGTTCTTCTACGGCATCGCTCTGAAGAGCCATTATTATTTGGGTGTACACAGTGTGTCAGTTACATTTGTTGATTCAGTAGATAGTGCATTTTAGTATTACCAAATTTTGGATATTTCCTGAGACAGGAATGAGGCCATAGGCTGTATAAGAGAAAAACCCTCTGTGACGCCACGCATAGCACTCACAGACCGGATGAACCTTAAGTTGCCGCTTGGATGAGACATATGACTGGAGTGTCCCACTCGAGTGATGACATGTTCCAGCAATAGACATGAGGTGAGTTTGGGGGGGGGGGGGGCGGGACGGTTTGCGCAACAAACGGTGACCCCTAGAATGACTTCATGGGGCAGTCATGCCGTGTAACTGTGTAACTCACCACTCCATAAGAGTAGGTGTCACAGGTCTCAGACACGGGCAGACTCTGGATCACCTCCGGCGCCATCCACGGGAACGTCCCCACCAGGGACATGTGTGTGGTGTGGGACAAAAACCTGGAGGCGCCGAAGTCACAGATCTGGGTGGGATGGAGAGAAAATAAATAAAAGCAATGAAGCGTTACACAGTGCCGGCCATTCATTTGGCCGTTCCCATAATATAATGTCGTTAGGGCTGTGTTAGTTGGCCAGAAACAACATGTGTATTATACTCCTTGCCAGAGCATTAGCCTACCTTAAGTATTTTATCTGCTGTCAAAACCACTGCAAATAAACACACAGAGTGCGGGTTAGGACCATAGCTCAGGAGGGAGGCGAAGCATACGCCTTCCTCGGAAACCCAAGCTCTATTACATTTCTAATGGCTTCTTAAGTCAAATAAACATTTAGGCTGTCTGCACACAAACAGTGGCTGTGGTTAGGTAGGCGGGGATCGCTCTGCCTCTGGAAAACTTACCGTTCCTAGACTTCAGATCCCTGTGGATGACTTTGACTGGGGCCTCTGAGTGTAAATAGTGCATTCCTGGTGGGACAATAAAGAACATTACATTTCTCTCCTCAGACCTCAAGCCACTGGGTTGGCTGTTATGAACCCAAACTCTGAGTTGGTTTTCTACAGAGGATGGGATTGTCTCTGGCACAATAAATCAGCAAGTCTATACTGTAAAACTGCACAGCTGGGAACACTGGGTCATTTGCACATTATATGACTGTGGTGAAAGGGATCTGCTGTGTCCAAACCTTTGGCTATGTCCATGGCCCAGGTCATGATCTGCTTCATGTCAATGTCCTCGCTCTCGTCACTCGACAGGAACTCAAAAAGGGACCCTCCACTGGCATACTCTAAGGACACATGAGTAACAGGCGAACATCAGTGACAGCTTATACACAAGATATATGGAGGATAATAATAGTAAACACATCCACTATGCTCATTTGGTAACCATTGCTTTTACACTATTTCTCATCAGTAAATCATTTATAAACATACTAAAAATCTGTCCGGATGTCGGTGGGCTATCTGTCTGTATTCCTGACTGTTTGTCTTTAAGCTATCTGTTATCTATCTCTCAGCCTGTCTATCACATTCTCTATCTACTTAAACATTTGCGGATATGTTTATAAATGATTTACTGAAGAGAAATAGTGTAAAAGCAATGGTTACCAAATGATGAACAAAGTGTTAAGCAAGAGTTAACAAATGCAAAATAAATGCTTATTAGGAAGTAGTTTTAATTCTAAAGTGCTAACACTATTTCTATTACAAACACACACTGTGTGACTGGCTAAATATCCAGGTAAACATAAACGCTATTGGACAGGCCATAACAGGACAGCTGTGGATAAGAAGGTCTTGAGGGCCTATAGTTCAAAGGTCATCTTTGCTGCTTTCTACGTGGCTCCACTCCAGATGAGCTCATTTATCACAGTATCACCCGAGGAACCCCCAGCCCAGCTTAGCACCCCGAGGATCACCTCAAGATGGGGATACTAATCCGCAGGGGCAAGCTACTATCAGTCCGTCAGATAGGTGAGAAAACAAGTATAAAACATTCCCCTGTCAAGAGTCTGACAAAAGGTCAGCTACAGCGTTAAACCTGATGTGGATCAAAGTGGTCGAACTCCACAAAAACCTACAGAATTCTGCTGCTATAACTCAGGAGCCATCAGTTCACACAAGTATGTGATCTTTGCACGGCTGTGACAATAAATGTGTCAACATGCAGCGTTTGGGAATCCAGTTGGAGCAAAAGTCGTCCCAGTGACCCACCTCTGTTTTGTACTCTGCACCCAACGACAATACCATTTTTATGCCCATGTGTGGGAGTGGAACAGGATAGCACAGGCAAAAGAGCTAAGTTGTGTGTAACCGGATGGGGTTACAGTTGTGCCGTAAATATTTAAATATTTGTAAATGCACAAAGGGGGGTTTTGAAATAGTCAATGGTTTTGGACATGTGTTTTGATATCGACAAATGCAAATTTCCTTTTTAACTTGTATGTTGGTCTTAACAAATAGATGTGCGTAAAAAAAAGACAATTGTAAATCTAAAAATTCAGTTTGTGAAGTGTGATTCAGCATTTGTAGATCACCAATTACACACATTTACCGCTTTCACATTAGCCTATCTTGTGACACACATATTTGTCACATGATAAGGGGTGAGGTCTACAGCTCACAGCTCCACCTACTCTGCTCCAGAGATATAGCTCCTGATTCTCTGTAATATGAGAACTGAAGAAGCCTATTGGATGAAAGGTGAAATGTCTTCAAGCTCCAAAAAGAGCCCAGTTGCATACAACTTAGCTCTTTTGACTACCATGACCTAGATGAATGAGAATCTTCACAGATAGGAGAGAGTCAACCTCATGTTCACCAGTAATACTGACATACCGTTCCACTAGAAAACAAGCGCCACAACAAGATTTGAAACTAATATAACAAGTTCTTTGGTAGGGCGCATTCACTTGGCAGCTGACAGAAAAATTGTTTCTGCTTTGGAGTGCAATCACAGGGCGTCAGTCGTCAGTGGCATTTTTTACCACAAGGCACTCTGCCACTGCTCAGACGCCTTGCCTGGCTGATTAATGGCCTGCTCCAGATAGATATTGTTTGCTAGAAAGAGGAAGCACTAGCCCCTGAGATACGAGCGGACAGAAAAGATTTATAACCCTTGCTGATGAATGCGCCAACGCCAAAGTCAGGCGAGTGGCAATAAGCATTTTGCCTTTACCTGGTGCTAATTAGATCAGAGCTTTGATAAATACAAACGGTGGCTCCTTGACAACGCAGGCTGAGTCCCTCTCAGGCCCCAGTCGCTACCGGAGGTTGCCAGACTGAACCACAGATGTTCTATGTAGACAGTCTCTGACTTGCACTCAAATGAAGGGTGAGTGCGAAATGATTGACATGTTTTTTTCTTGCGACAGGCAGCACTAAAGAAAGCCCACATTTCTCGAGGGCCAGAAAAGCGTGCGAAGGAGACATCAAAGCTACATCTGTTTCCTTTACCGGATGGCTTTTGATGCTCAAACAAGGGGTTGTTATTCCTCCTTTCTCGCCTTTTGCTCTGGGCACACACATTATTAATGCTGTAATGTGATCTTGTCCAGGAGCTCTCAACAACACACTATCTCTGTGCGCAGCCTGGCCTGATAATTGGAGAAGAATGTGGGTCTGTGGCAGAGGCAACATGCTAGTTAGCCATGGCCAACTGTGACCCTGCAGAATGTGCATACCATCAAAGCTGTTTGGGGACACTGTGGAGATAATGGCATTTGCATGTAACCCCCCCCCCCCCCGTCACACACACACACACACACCCATCTGACAGGTCACAGCATATCCAGATAAACAAGTATGGCATTTTAAGTATGGATTCAGCAGTGGCGTTAGTCTTGCTTAGAGGGTAGCATGCAAAAATGCTGTAAAAGATTTCCACATTAATAAAATATAACTATTAAAAAGCAAAACAGTGGCTCACGTTTCTATTAGCATTTACTCTTTATACTCTTAGTTATGCTTTACTGTTGATTTGTGGTTGAACTTTAGAACCTCAGTATCTCATTTTATAAGTGGAGATTTTATGTGTAATAATTAAGTTCAGCAAACAAATAGCATGTCATAACCCCCATCCCCCCAACACACACAGCGGGTGGATTTATGACTACATCTAGGCATCAGGTTCATTATCAGCTGCAAGGGGCACACTGAATTGTTACTGAACTGGACTTGACAAACCCAGGATGAACTTACCAGTGACAATTCCATAATTGGGTGCCTCAAGAACCGCCCCATAGAACTGAATGATATTTCTGTGGCTGAGTACGCTCAGGATTTCAGCCTACATATACAAGGGGAAAAAAACGAAAAGAATTGATGAAAGCTGATGAGATAAGAAAGTGCAAAGAGTGTCAGTAGCAAAACACAGGGAGTGAAGTTTATCTAACTCTGGTATTAACCGCAGGAGGCAGTCTATTGTTAGCTTTGAATGTAATTTCCAAGGCAGACATTGCCATTCTTTGAAGTGTGATAACAATGTGGCTATGGCCTGGAGATCATAGCTGGTCTGTATCAGAGAGAAAGAGGAAAAGAAAGCTTGACCTAACACAAACACATGCCCATAAATGATGGGTCATTACCATATGTCAAGCAAGAAAAAACTGTTATTGTACTGCTGAATGAAAATACATTTAATAACATGTCATTACCAAACTTTTGCCTTTTCACATTACAGATGACATGCACATGCGAAAACTTAAATGCACTGTAGCCCCTTTTGTGTCCTAATAGTGTTCTGTGTGTGTACTCACTAAAGGCACATTTGCTTGAAACGTGTCTCTTTCTTTTTTTTTTACTGACTGTCTGCCTTCTTCTTGGCTTTTGAAAGTCCTCCCTTGACTCTTGTGACAAACCAGTGGCTTAATTGAGACTAATACGATCTCATTTGGCGCTAATTTCCTCTGAAAGGAAGCAGTACATGGGTGTCTGTGCACAAAGAGGCGACTCCTGGAGATGCACTCCTACCCTCCCTCTCAACCGAGGGGGTGTAAAATGGCTATGACTGATGGGTACAAAAGTCACTACAACCCACTAAATAGGGAGAGCAATTAAAATGATTATCATACTGACAATTAAAAAAGAAGGGAAAAAAAAAAAAACGATATGAAAAGGCAGCGGCGGGCAATTACGGCGACGACTCCCACCTCGTTTTCGATCTTGAGGAGCTTTTTCACTGCCACCTCTTTGTCCTGCGAGATCCACCTGGCTCGGTAGACGCTGCCGAAACTGCCGCCGCCACAGTTCTCGTAGAAGTGGATGTCATCGAAGTTGATTTGCACGAAGGAGGCACTGAGAGACGACATCTCATAATGACACCGCGGGGAGAGAAACAGCCCCGCCGCACTTCAGGAGGACCTGAGAGAAAACAGAAGAAGGAGGGAGGAAGGGAGGTAGGGAGGGAGGGAGGGAGAGAGGGAAGGAGGAAGGGAGGGGTGGGTTGAGTTCACATTCACAGAGGCCTATGCAAGCAGCTGAGCCCAGCAGAAACCCCCAAATCTGCCCCTTGCTCCCTTTTCTTTCCGTCCTCAGGGGCCAAATTTTCCAGTTACAGGCTACTTACTCTTATGCACCACACGCGTTGAGTGACTGCTCTGGACACATACACTCACTCTAAATACCTTCAGCCTAGACAGGCCCAACACTCATTTATACACACTCACACACACTCACTCACACTCACGCTGGCACACTCAGCCCTCGCTGGCTACACCTCACCATCATGTCATGGCCTTGTGCCTTCCCTGCTCTGCGCTGATGATTTACAGACCCTGCCGTCCCTGACCTCACCTCCCCGACCCCTAGTGACTCACCACAGCGCGTAAGCACTTGGGGGATGGGGGGGTGAAACAAGCACCCCCTGCCACTGCCACTGCCACCGTCATCTAGTATAGGGCCTACGGCATGCGAAGCATGCAGTGGCTTCGTGCTTATGACCATGCTGCCTACACGCTCACAGCCGGTGACGAGTGCCCACAGCACTCTGCTGAGCTGTCTCTGCTTACCGTATCAGATTGGAGCTGCAAGGTTTTTAGGGGTGGGGGGCTGGAGCTGGGGCTGGAGCTGGGGGGTGGGGGTGGGGGTGCTGGAGACTGGAGACACCCTGCTGTGCAACTGTGTCAAAAATAACTCGCAGCACCCAATGACTATGCGCTGTGCACCTGTGTGTATTTACTCTGCTGTCCAATTTTTTAAATGGCGGAGCAAGATGGTGAGAGTGCACGCTTCGCATATCACATAATAACACAGCCTGTGGACATCATTAAGGCAGAGTGTGTAGAATTAACATGCAACCGTCATTTAAGGGGAGACTCAAAACAGCAAGCTTTTGTTTTTACTGTACTGAAAGCCCTACATAGTACATCTCCTGGGAAAAAAAAACCACACAGGAAGAATCCCCCATATTACAGGAAATTGTTGCCCTGTTATTGTCCATGGGTTTCAGATTTTCAGTGAAGCAATTATGGCTTTTAAGGGCCCGTTACCTGGCCAGAATGGGGATTGCTATCCAGCCCAGCAGGAAATGCTTCTATTGTCACAGAGGGGAGCCAATGCTCTCCAGTGATTTACTGCTATTCCGGCTATATTTAGCTTCCCAACACAACCTGCTCTGCTCTGGGAAGCTGCAGCTCGCTCACACACACACACACACACCTCAAACACCAGGGTTACTGGGAGACTGAAAAAGCTCTAGCCTACATCCTCCAGGTAAACATTACACCGTGGTTCTCTTTAAATATTAGCCATAAAATGTGTGTGTGTGTATATAGATTATAAGGCTAATATGTGATGATATGGCATCCATTTTTTTATTGATAACAAGACATAGCCAGTGTTTGGGTCTGAAATTGCATTATTCCATCTACAGCCCAAAGCCCAAGTGAATTTGTAGGATGCTACCAAAAAAACATACATGCTGAAAGCAGACTGTTATGCCTGAAAAGGTGTTCTCAACAATTCCATGAAGCAGAGCTGTCATGTCTGATATTTAAGTGATCCACAAGGGCAATGCTGCCTCCTCATGTCGTCATTGTTAACGTTTGGGACTCTGAGCCGCACGTGACGTGACACTAATGCAACCCATATCCAGAGCAGAGAGGAGCAGGAACCAGAAGCTGCAAAATACTTTCACTTCATTGCCTTATTCATCGCCTGCCAGTCTTTTGGATTAGCCACATCAAATCAGGATTAGGCATGAGCATGAAAAGAACATACTGTTCTGTCAGACAGTGGGGTTTGCACTAGTCACTATTTCTTGGCGCACTGTCATAACTGCAAAACCTTACTTAGTTCAAACAATTGACTGCCAATTAGTTTCTCATGCAGTATAAATCAACGCCCCATCGGTTTGATCAACCATTTAAGCTTTGAACTGCAAACAAATGTAATACATTTCGGAGTAGAATACCATAATACACACGCAATTAATAGCGCCAGGAAGTTTGAGGAAGCTAACGGATCCAAATTGTGATTCTGCAAAGCAGATCGCGTCTGATTTGATCAGTCTACGAAGCAGCCGGGAAACAGACCAAGACATGTCTGAGCAGTAGCGCACCTGTGCGAAAGCTGGGACAGCAGCAGACTTGGTTCCGTTCGTTGTTTTACAGAACCGCCTTTTCACTATCACAGACAAGTGAACTATTCTATAAGCATGTTCAGGACGATTCGCAAAAAACGTTGCTCATAAGTAGGCTACAGTAAATAAGCTGATACAGGCAACATCTGTGTGATGGCCGTGTAGTATGAAAGTGTAAAACATTACATTGTTATATAGCCTATTTGTGTAACTTCCTAAGTTGTGGAGCTCGCTACGATTACAAGGTACAAGGTGTAGGCTAATACATACCAACTCTTCTCAGTGGATCTATATCTCGTCCGACTCTGCAGAATAACCACTGATCGTAACCATCAAATCTTTTTACAAATGACAGAAGACTCTTTCCAGTGCCGGGTGATTTCTCGTATTGCCCAACTTCCCACAAGAGTTGCCAAACTGGACTCATATCAATAACACCAACTCATTCTGATGGCAACAGCTCCACTCTATGGCCAGAAGCAGCATGTCCTTGAACCTCACGTCTGAAAGGCTGGCCTTCTGGCTGTATAAAAGGCATCAACTAATGGGACATTTACGTATGTTTTCCATATCGTTGAGCACCGTGTTTGTTTTAAATAGACGATTTTACTGACTGGAAATGATTTTATTAATAGATGGAAATGTAGAAGAAAACAATAACAAAAACACGTCCACAGTTTAAATCTCTGTGAATACTTTTAATAGGTTTACATTATTTACAGAATACACCTTTGTAAAAATGTGCAGTTTTCCACAGATTTTTAAAATGTGCTGATATTTTATCTGTCTGATAATATACTCATTACATGCACAGGTCAAAATAAATAAAATAAAACACATTTTTAAAAAAATATCTGCAAAAACAGCCACAAAATGAGGGTACTTACAAATATAACACCATTTACAAAACACACAGGCTATTAGACAGTCAAGGGAAAGGCTTAAACCACAAAGGAATGACTATACAAAGAGCTGAATTATTCTTCCCCCAGAGGATCAGCAAAGGTGAAGAAGAGTTCACCTGTGATAGTCTGACCTTTTCGCCAGCATCAGCTCTCTGTAAGTAATTATGCAAAGATTACAGAGATAACCCTTCACTGGCCTTAGACTAACAGCTGGTCTGCTGAAACCCTGAGACTCAAACATGTGCTCATATCTGATGCCAGGCTGTCACATCACACAAACAGGAAATAGATGGTTTACCACCACTCTACACACAGGTCAGGGCCACTGACAGCAACCACCCACCATCGCTACTTTTTTTCCAAAGCAGGTTCTGTTCAGGTGCCATGCAAGAAGCAAGACGAGTTCAGCAAGTTTCATCAGTCAAAATACAAATGAAACAGCAGTTCATGGAGTTCAAGGAGGGTGTGTTGTGTGTGTGTGTGTGTGTGTGTGTGTGTGTGTGTGTGTGTGTGTGTGTGTGTGTGGGAGGGGGGGTAACATCAACATAAACAAACAGCCAAATTACATCTTCATAGTGACTTATAAAATACCATAGGCTTCTGCTAGCAAATGATTTACAGCTGATACAATATGGCTGTGCCACCCGTGTCACCCTTGGTGACGCAGATGTCCCTTGAGAGAGCTGAATAAGAGCAGAGAGAACACGTGTCATGTGGCAGTTGTGTACAGGCTATTGTTTGTTGTTGTGGTTGTTTTGGCAGTAGAGGTGAAGCAGCATGGGTATAGGATGCTGGATGTGAAGACCCCCCCCTCCTCCCCTCTCAGGTCCTCCGAGGCTCCAGCTTGTGGGAGAGCTGAGAGAGGGTCCTCTGGTTGTCAATCACGTTCATCTGGTGCACGTAGCTGCGTACGTCCTGGTGGTTCTTGTTGCCTTGAGACGCGTCCAGATCTGAATAGGGGGGAGGAGGGACAGTGCTGCTGAAGATGTACTGAAGGCATTTAGATAAACAGTGCAAAATACACAGCAGGCAGACAAGATACTGCTGATTGTATCAATATGGATTAGTAAGTGAACTGTTTGAAACTGAGTGTTAAAAATCTGTTATGTTGATTTAAATTCTGTTTTAAAAAGACAGACAGACAGACAGACAGACAGACAGACAGACAGACAGAGAGACAGAGATAGAGACAGATGGACGGATAGACGGCTAGACGGATAGACAGATAGATAGATACATAGATACATAGATACATAGATAGACGTGCATGTTGTCTTGGCCTTGGCCACTTACTAAACGGTTGGCTCCGGCAGTATCTCACTATCCGCACAGTGTTCGCAATCATGCGCTGAAATACAACAATGCAAAATTATGTCACTTCCTTTCAGGAAAAGGCACAATGGGTGTAAAAATATGTTGTAAATATACAGGGTGGGCCAAATATACAGGACACATTCTAAATGTGTGTACGTTGGATTATAAAACTGATAGACTACCATAAATTAAAAATGTTTTTCAAAAACTAGCCTGACCTACATTTTAGATGTCTTTAATTCGCTTCTAAAGGGATGTCCAGAGACATTAACCTATGTATCAGAAACTCCTGAATGACAGCTTTATAACAAACCATTTGGCACTCCATATCATTTACATAATCCAAGATATAAGCATTTCCGTATCTTTGGCCCACCCTGTACAATAATTATATTTTATAACATTACAGTCTAATGTCTTCTCCACTTTAGGTTGTTTAAAAGAAAAAAGTAAACCAATCAATGTCACAGTAATATCATCGTGATCATAAGCGACTCACCATTTTCTCAAAATTAACCAAACTGTCAGTGTACGTCTTGTTCCCTTCATGAGTAAATGTCATATCTGCAGGGAGGGGGGGGGGGGGAGAAAAAACAGGACACATGTACTCTCACACTGCCTTCACACAGCACAGCATTTGCCTAACAACCCTAGCCTTGATCATGCCGGACACCCAGGGCGAAATATGCTGGGTTCATTACTGTCACTCTCTGACTGACAGCCCCACGCGTGACAGGGGGTGCGACTGTGGTGCTCACAGGCCCCCCCCGCCGGCCTCCCACTAGCCCCCGCCGGCCCACTGGGCCTCACCTTTGATCAGGAGAGGCATGAAGGGGATGATGGGGGGGTCGAGCTTGGCCATGGTGAGGCGATAAGCTCGGTGGTTCCTGGACGGGTCCTGGAGAGAGTGAGAGAGTGAGAGAGGGAGAGTGGGGGAAAAGAAAGAGAAAAAAAAGAGAGGGAAAGAGAGAGGGAGAGAGAGAGAGAGAGAGTCACCATGGGAGTGATTCCCCGCTGGGGCCTCTTGTGCTCGTTGGTTAGGCACATCACACTGACAACTAAATGAGGCACAATTAGTCTCGATGAATACATCAATCACCCTTAATTACAGCCCTCTCCGGGAAGAATGTGCTGATTCAGAGCATTGCATTATAAAGAGGGGTCCATTAATATGGGAGCGCGTCTGTGTGCGCTAGCCTGCTTGCCGAATGGAGCCTATAGAAGCGCGAGTATACGTCCAAGCCCTCTAGTTCTCCCCCCATATAATCTATTTAGAGTTCCGAGCTCTTCGAGGCAAAAACCTAATGGAATTCATAACAATAGAAATGGAAATGGAACCTGGAACTAGACTTACCATTAAGTTTTCAAACTCCCCATAGAACTTCTTGAACTTGCTTGGCAGTTTCTGGCGACATGAAAAGCCATTCGGGTGAAAAGTTAATGAGAGGCGATTGAGAGTGATTTTCAAGTGGTCGTGTCAAGAAATGACAGCAGTGCAGTGCCCGGCGTAATCGTACTCACCTCCCATGTCTGACTGAGCCGGCTCACGGCGGGATTGCTCATTCCCATGACGATGGCGAAGAAGGAGTTCAGGTTCCTGTACTCCTTGCAGCTGAAAGAGCGAGTGCACCAATCACATCACACGACGCCAAAGCAAGTCTTACAGACCTAATGAGGTCCTCGCTAATGATCTCATCCCATCTCATCCATTGGGATATAATATATCCACTGTCAGATCGCAAATCGCTAATGAACAAGGCATTGAGAAACAATACAGTTTACTTTGACAAACCTTTAGCATACTTTACTCTTTGCTATCCACCAACTATAGGGACAAACTTCATCATCTATGTTAAAATCAGTTAAGACACAGGGATTGCCAAAATCACCATTTTGAAAATGAATAGCTATCCAAAATGGGTCTTTATCAAATGGTCGGTCATGCTTTATTTGAATGGTCTTTAGATGGTCTTATAGACTGTGTATAGATACTGGGCCGATTATTAAACCAAACATTAAAACTGTGCCTGGTTAAGGTTAGGCTTAGGGGTTGGATCTGATTCAGGTGATAAATCAGAAAACAAAGAGACAAAATAAAATCAAATCTATAAAACAAAATCTGTGGGTGTACTGTCCAAATAACATGTTACCCAGAGTTTTTTACAGCATAAACAGAGCATAAATGAGCGACATTACATAAAAAGATATACGGATTTAGATTAAAAAATAAAACGCAACTCACTGGGCGGCAATCTTGATGAACTTCTTGAGGAGCTGCACCCTCTTGCTGAGCTGTGTGCACAGACACACCTCGGTGATGACCCAGAGCTGGATTTCGTTGAACCTCCGCAGGAACAGGTCCAGGTTGGCCGTGGTCTTCTTGAAGTGCTGCCTCCCAAACGTGTGGTACACCAGCTCCAGCTGTGGCGACCATTTTATTTCAGGCACAGAATTTGTATTAGTGTAACATGACTATAAAATGTAATATGCACATATGTATTTATAGAAGTATATAAATATACATTTATAGGAACTACTCTGGTTTCCACTCAACTTATTAGCATCCGTTATGTGCATTGACAGTAATACTAGAATCAGTTACTATGTGTATTTCTAGCAATTTAGGTCACTGTTCTAGACTGAGTTAGAAGATTAATGCACATTTAAAGCGTTTCATTCCAAGTGAGGGAATTCTTCTCCGAATAACTAAAATGTGCATTAGCAAGGCCACATGGACACCCGGTCAGTCACTGACATGGATGAGGGACTTAAAGGTAAGGAGCAGAGTAAGAGCGCCAGGGCTGCACCTCATGCACACAGTTAAAGAGCTCCCAGTCATAGAGGGTCAGTTGGTAGGCCAGGTCCTTGGAGCTCATCAGCTCAAACGTGGGTAAGGAGCCCGTGGAGGGTCCCTCTTGCTCTGGCAGCGGTGTCTACAGGCAATTCACACACACACACACAGACACAGACACACACACATGCACAGACACACAGACACACACACGCACACACACACATAGAGTTCCTAAATAATTCCTTACACAAGAGGCTTTATTATATAATAATAACCCATTGCTAATGACCCATTGCTAAGAAAGAAGAAATAAAAAACTACTTCCTTACTTACCTACTATCTATCATGAATACATATTAGATTAAATTAATAATGACAAAAGCCAGGGTACGTGAGAGAAAGAGATATAGAGAGGGAATATAACACATAAATTCATATTTCTAATGTTTAACAGAGCATGTCACATAAAAGGGGAAAAGATATTTCTAAAAATAAAAACACATTTCTTCTAAATATTTACAGTGGCTAGGGCTGACCACTGAAATAATAACCAAAAGGTTAGTTGCTTTGCAGCTTTTGTTCTACTCTCCATTTGCCACCGGGCTATTTTATTTGCTAATGTGTTAGATCTATTAAGTAAATGTCAGCTAATGTTTTTTTTTTTGTTCTTTCCCTAAAGGCCCTTTTAGGACGGCCTACCCACCAGCGAATCAAGTTTGTCCCGGGGGCACACAAACAGCCGTCCATTAACGCTCAGCGTAGAGAAGACGGACACATCGTTGGGCTTCAGTACAACCTTATCTGTCCAAATAAATAAGAGATTAACGAGAAAAAAAATTAGACTCAGCTATTACGGTCAAGGTAAAAAAAGGCCATCATTACAGCTATCTTTGCCATCTGCTGAAGTACAATCCTGTGTCACTAAACACAGAAAACCTAAAAGTACAGAATTACATTTAAAGGGTTCATGAGTCGTACTGTTAATATGGAACATATAAACAATGTTACCAACTTGAGTTTCGTTAAACGATTCCTTTAACATGAGGTCAGCTTGGATGCTAATATCTGGTTGCCATAACACTTTTGTTGACGTTGGACACAGCGATGCCTCATGCTGGATCACCCGCATACTATACATGCATGTTACAAGAGATCTGCATTAAACGCCTGCGTTAACCTGACATGCTGACATTAATTTTCATGTCAGGGCAAAATAGTTTCCCTCAAGATAAGATTCAAAGCACTTAGGGAAAAACAATGTCATCAAATGCCATAAGCCACCTCCCCCGCAAACACACACAAGCTCAGATACACACACAGACACAGACACAGACACAGACACAGACACAGACACAGACACACACACACACACACACACACACACACACACACACACACACACACACGGCTTATGTACTCATATACTCTTCAGGATCTGATACTGTTACAGTTGGGGCCCGTATAGGCTTTGTTGTTGGTAAGGGGGAAACAGCAAGGGGGTCAGTCATGGGCCAGGATGAAGGAGATGAATGAGTCTTGGCACAGCGAATGGAACACTCCTACAAGCGTAGCATAGCATCCAGGGGCCAGCCACAATAGCTTGTAGAATGTTGTAAGTTGCAGCAAGTGCAGCAATAATCGCGCTATTAAACTCCCATCAAAACCCCCCAACAGGTCAGGCCACAAACATCAGTTATCAAAACCAGAGACTGTATATAGACTTATATACAGTCAATGATTAAAACAGATCAGGCCTTGGGTGAACAGCCAGGTCAGTCCCAACCTGATGAACCCAGGCTCTGTCATGGGCCCCTGTCTTTAAACAGCTGCATCCTTCCCGGAGCGCTTACAACTGCGTTGGAATCTGCATGAGTTTGATTAGTGGGCGGGTGATGACTGTGGCCGTTCTCACCTCCGGCTGAACTCAGGCTGACCAGCAGAAGGTCCTCCGCTGACCCCAGCTTGTCCGCCACAGCGCTGATGACCTCTCTGACCGAGGAGACCACCGGGACCCGGATGGTGGTGTAGGTGTGGTCGCTGCAGTAGACTTTGAACAGGACTGTGGAGGGAAACAAGGCAGACGCGTTAGCAAAGCACAGCACAGTGTGACCATAGCTGTGGTAAAGCTTATATGAGCACAGCAGAGTGTAAAAACATACTTTCGTCGTTGCTTCTGACTGGTTGCCTCTTCTGCTGTTTGTCATCTCCCATGCTGAACTGTCTCAGAAGGACCTTGTGCTATGAAAAATAAAGAGTTTCGTTACTGTACTGACATACAGTTTTTTTAGGCGAGACCTGTAATTCACACAAAGCAAATACTACAAAACATAAGGACCTCTCTCTCTGAAAAATATTTGGCCAATAAACAATATGTAGGCTTAGTACTTAGAACCTCTTTTTGAAAACATAACATGACATGAAATTAAAATAATGTAACTAAATCTGTGCTAATATTTAAAATGATCCTACTGTGATACAGTGATAAAAATAACAATAACAATGTAATGAAATGCATGTCCACAGATACATTTGCCAATTTCCCTCCTTGTTAAGATATACATTTATAGACAGTGTACATGTTTGACTAACCTTCTTTTGTGATGATCTTGAGTCATCTGAGCTGAAAAAAGAACCAGATTTTAAAAATTTGCAGAACAACAACAAAAAAAGTTTACTTGTTGCCAAATACAACGCACTGTAGCTAAATTAGTTAACCTACTTGTTCTTGACCATCTTCTCCAGCAAGGGGAGCTGGTCCTTCAGTGCTGGTAACACCCTGCCATCATCAGACACTGCTACATACAGCTCCTGCAGGGAGAGAGAGAGAGAGAGAGAAGGAGAGAGAGAGAGAGAGAGAGAGACAGACAGACAGACACAGAGAGAGAGACAGACAGACATTCAGACAGAGAAAGAGAGACAGAGAGAGAGAGAGAGAGAGAACGAGAGACAGAGAGAGAGAGACAGACAGACAGACAGAGAGAGTAAATATGGAGGACAATGACCACAGTGTGCAACAGTGCCCCCTCCAACACGCTTCAACATGACCCCAAGTGACAATGACCTCTGACCTCCAGGAAGGCCAGTGAGGCTTCCTCGTCCTGCAGAGGGTCAGCGTGGAAGGTGGCCCACTGCAGCGCCAGCCGCACCACCCGGCGCTTGTTGTTCAGGGCGAAGTCCAGCTTCTCCTGCTCCGAGCCCTGGGAGGCCTGCGCATGGTAGGTGTCTGGCAGTCAAGGTGTGAACTGCAGGTTGGGTGGGATGGTGATTCCTTTATGGGTTATACTATTAGTTTTTTTTTTTTATTGAAGAAAAGTTAGGCAATACAATGGTATATTCAGATAAAATGTCTATTTCTGTTTTTTAAACCCACCCCATACCCCCCACACACTGCCTTTAACAAACAAAAAATTACAATAATGATAATAAAATAAAAACATCATAAATAAAAAGTAGAGTAGAATAGATAGTGGGTACACTCTGCATATGGCACATCCTACGTCTGACACATGTTGCAAATAGGAAAAAAAAAAAGAAATTCAAAGTTGCTGGGGCCTATTATTGTATGATCCTAAGGGAGGGCGTTGAGTCTGTCAAAGTATAAAGGGTTATACTATTAGAGCTGCTCACGTCAGTTAGTGTGGATAGGGGGCAGCTGTGGCAGCTGGCACTGTGATAGCCTATTCCAGCCAAAGCTACAGGGCGGAGAGTCAGTAGTGGGATGGTGATTCCTTTATGGGGTATGGGGTATGTTGGGCTTCCCCTTATGTTGGGCTTCCCTAGGGGCCGCTGTTCTGCCTGAGGTTCTTTCCTTTTTTTTTTTTTTTTTATTTATATAAACCACATGCAATTTAGGGAGTATTTCCTCACCCCTGTCGCCCCTACGGACACAAGCAGGAACTGTCAACGGCGCCTGAACGACCTTTCCCTGCGCAATCAAGATGCAACAAATGCTGCCTTGTGTTTTTTCCTGCCAAACTGTTGAAGCACTTTGAGCTACATTTTGTATGAATTGTGCTATACAATTTATTATTATTATTATTATTATTATTAGTAGTAGTAGTAGTAGTAGTAGTAGTAGTAGTAGTACTAGTAGTAGTAGTATTACTACTACTACTAGAGCTGCTCATGTCACTTAGTGTGGATAGGGGGCAGCTGGCAGCTGGCAGACTGTGATAGCCCATTCCAGCCAAAGCTACAGAGCTAAATCTGAGAGTCAGCAGGCAAATGAATGTGCTAATCTGCTGAAAAGGGTTCAAAGAAGCAATTATGGAGAAACAAGGAGGATGTAGATGTGTGAGAGAGCAGTATAACTTAGAGAGGTGTGTGAGATAGCACAGAAACCCAGAGAAGTGTGTGAGATAGCACAGAAACTCGGAGAGATGTGTGAGATAGCACAGTTAAAGTGATTCCCCTTTGGCACACACACACACACACACACACACACACCCGCACACACACACACCCGCACACACACACACACACACTCGCACACACACACACACACACACACACACACACACACACACACACACACACACACACACACACACACACACAGCACTATAACCCAGAGAGATGAGTGAGACAGCACTGAAACCCAGAGACAGCGCTGAAAGGATATTGGGCCATGAGCAGCGGACACAGCTGACTGTTGGGAAGGAAGACGGAGTGCATGAGAACAAAGTCATCCAAGGCTGGGTCTGTGGGGAGAGAGAAGACAGGGAGATGGAAAGACAGTGAGAGGGGAGCAGAAAAAAAAACACTTAAGACACACACACATACACACACACACACACACACACGCACACACACGCACACATACACACACCACACACACACACACAAACACACACAAAGTTGACAGAAAGTAATTAAGCCATGGCATAAGTCATCCTGATAGTATCACTTCAAGTATACACACACTGTGAATTGCTGGTACAATCCAGGCACAGTGCAGTCATATTAGAACTGACAAAAATGTATGATATCTTTCTACAGAAGTAAATGTCATGTACAAGACAGTCCATGCGCAAAATAATCCATTCTTAAGGGTAAATATGCTTTATTATTTAATATTGCTATCACTGAACTGAAAAACAACCTTTCAGGTTTCCAGTCTGCAACTGAGGATAGAAACTAGCCAACCAGTATGTAAAACTTTATACCTGACTCAGTGAATTGTGAATCTAGCCTCATGGTTTCCAGGAAGTGTTCCAGGATCTTCTCAGGCGTTCCTGCCATAACAGTGTATCTGCAATGAGGCGAAATGGCCATTTTGAGATTAAAAAAATACCATCGACTTGCTGTGAGCCTCCCCATAGCCTCCAAAAATCCCTAATGTTGTTTATTATTATGATGTGTTTGGAGAGGGCCTAGCTGTGACCTGACAAATGGTATTGCCTTCATCCATTTAAAGAAACTTTTTTTTCCAATGGCTGACTTACAAATCCAGGTTTAACTGTTCCTACAAACAGAGATTAGACAGAAACCAAGATGACAATCCAATCTTATGATGGATGAAAGAACAGAAACGTTTTGTCACCCTCTCACTTCTAAACCTGGCAGGACAGTAGTGTTTTGATCCCAGCACATTAAAACTGGAGCATATGAGGCACATAATGCCACTTAAACGGCCCTGACAAGTCCCCGTGAATTCATTAATGACTTTAGTGTCTGTCAGATAGCATCGTGTCAGTGTCTCCATTAGGCAGCCGGCCTCATCTAGGGACTCTCCGAGGCAGATCAGCGGTCCAGCATTAAGGTGGCAGTCTGATTAGCAGCCAGCAGCCCCACGACAGACAGACAGACAGACAGACGGCGGGCGGGTGGGTGGGTGGGCGATTAGACGACCAGGAGCCCCTCTGGCCCCTCCAGTGTGCACAGTGTGCAAAGGAGCAGCTCTCCAGCGACCCTCCAGCCTCCTCTCCCCACCCCTCTTTGCCCACCCACCCATGCTGAGGCTGATTAGAGGGCGACCCAGACTGAGTGGATGTACACCCCCCAACCAACCCACCTACCCACCCCCCCATCCCTCTCCGCCCCCCTGTAGGGTCTGCCCCCTCCCAGGGAGCCCGCCCGTCATTAGCACTAATGCATCTCTCTCTATTACTGCGACCCTGTTGGTTGCCATCGGCCGACTCCATTAGGGCCGAGAGGAGGCAGCGTGCGGTGGGCACAGGGAGGGAGCCGGTGGGGGGGTGGGTGGGGGGAGTAGTCGAGGGGATAGGTAGGGGGGGAACCCAGGCACTCATAGGCACATATGAGCTTACCCTTAGCAATAATGAGAAGAAGGACCCGCTGTAGTTTTGAATTGAATCCAAATGAGGAGTTCAACAGAGAAGAGCAAAGTACTCATGCTCTAGATATTGCCCTGTGGTGTTGCTAATGTTCTGGTGTCATGGGTACAGATGCAGGTGCTTCCTGTATATGATGTGCCCTGCTGCACCCATCACCCCCTGTCTCCATCGGGTACTGAACAAGGACCACTGACTCTGGGTCACAGAGATTTATCAGACTCACTAGAAGATGTCTTCAATGAATTGTAATCCCCAAACACTTGAAACAAATGTGAACATTATGAAAGTAGTCATTTTCAATTCAAAATGTTTGTGTGCATAAGTGTTTGTAAGTGACATAAAATAAAGAAAAAAGGAAGACAGAAAGAAAGAAAAAAAGAAAGAAAGAAAGAAAAAACAGAAAGAAAGGAAGGAAGAAAGAAAGAGGGAATGGGTATGACAGTAAGTGTGCGTGCATGAGTGAATGTGAGTGTGTGTGTGTGTGTGTGTGTGTGTGTGTGTGTGTGTGTGTGTGTGTGTGCGCGTGTGTGTGTCGTGGTGCATGCATGCATGTGTGTGTGGTGTGTGTCCATTCGTACTTGTGGTGTGATGGGAAGGCTCCATGGGTGGAGGTGCGGCCAGTAGTCTTCTCCAGCACCAGCACATCCTGCTCATGCTCCTTCAGACGGACTGTGTTAGCCTCCACATCCTGACAGAAACACACACACACACAAATATACATTCACATACACACACACACACACACACACACACACACACACACACACACAATTATTTCACTGTGTTAGCCTCCACATCCTGCGAGAAACACACACACACACACACACACACACACACAAACACACTTGACAATTATCAATTATTTCACTGTGTTATCCTCCACATCCTAAGAAAAACTCACACGTGCGCACACACACAATTATTTCACTAATGGCATCGACCATATAATATAAAATCTCTATGGAGTTCTCTGCTTCTCTTATTTATTCCGCAGTCATTTCTATAACTTTGCCCGCCTACAGTACCTCTACAGGCTAATATATAAAAATGATATTTACACACAGTGACAATTTAATTAATGAGAGGTAATGACCAAATGACATAAGCCTCCTTCGCCATGTCGCATACAAAACAGTGGAAGCACATAATGTACAGTAGCCACTGGACTGAGTGACAGAGTGAGACACAGAGTGATGGGCCTGAGAGAGGGAAAGCACTGGGATTACACAAGAGTGCACCGTAAGCATGGAGGATTAGTCATCTTGTGAAAAGTGGCAGAGGCAGGGGGAGAGGGAGAGAGAGAGAGGGAGAGAGAGAGAAAGAGGGGGGAGAGAGAGAGAGACATAGAGAGGGGGGGAAAGGGAGAGAGAGAGACAGAGAGGAGAGAGACAGAGAGAGAGAGAGAAGACAGACAGACAGAGAGAGACAGAGACAAAGAGAGAGGGGAGAGAGATACAGAGACAGAAAGAGAGAGGGCTGAGAGGGAGAGAGAGAGAGAGAGAGAGAGAGGGACAGAGACAGAGAGAGAGAGAGAGAGAGAGAGAGGGACAGAGACAGAGACAGACAGAGAGAGAGGGGGGGCAGAGAGAGAGAAAAAGAGAGAGATAGAGCAGGGGTCAGCACTCTGGCTGTTGCTGGGTGGCTGGGGAGGGCCCGTGCCAAGTGCAGATTTAGAGGGGATGAGAGGGGGACTCGATGGGCCTCGTACACACACACAGAGGACGCTGTCCTCTGCCCGGCCTCACCGGATCACACAGATAACCATCATCCACTCTCGGCCTAACAATCCAGACCTCCACAGCACACCGCCCCAGGGCCACTGCAAAGCGGATAAATTGTGCACTTCACGGTGGTATGAAGAGGATGAGAGTGGGAGTCTCTTTGGTTTCTATGTTCAACAACAGTGGCTGCTCCTTGGGATGAATGGCATATTATTAGCATCTACTGAATATTTTGGCTGGCAAACGCAAAATGCAATGCAGTGTTGCATCTCAGCCAGAAGAGGGAGATCAACACCAATTACTGTGTAGAGAACAAGCCTTCCTGAAAATACAACTGAATAAAACTATTCAGCCTTAAAGAAAACATCACTGTGAACAACATAGTTCTTCATCCCTGGGAGCATCATGTTTCGGTTTCTGGAGTACCTTGTTAATAGAGTAGGTACACAAAATTCATTGTATTTATTTTAACGACAGAATTTAACTTTCTATTTCAAATGGACCAGAGTGGTGATCCGTATCTCAGTTTAGAGATTCAATGTGCTGAAATGAGCTATGGACTACAACACAATTAGTGCTTATAGTTCTATATTAGAACTGAAAAAAGCTGAATCAATTAGGTAACAGTGCACAAACATAGCTAGGGGTACTACACACACACACACACACACACACGCAGGCACACATTCACAGATGCTCACACACACACACGTGCACACAGATATATATATTCACACACACACACACACACACACACACACACACTGCTGTGTTTGGCTGCCCTCTGCTCTGGTGGGCTGATCTCCTGAGCTATTGTGGGATTTTCCTGAGCTCAGGGAATCAAGTCGGGAGGATTACGCAGGGTGACAGCCAGAGGCTGGAGGACCCCCCCCCCACACACCCCCCCACCCCGAACAATAGCAACAAGAAAAAACAAAACGACAACAAAAAACGTCCGCTTACCCTCAGGATGCGGTTGAAGTCCTCCTTGTCCACGCGCAGGAAGTGGCAGTTGTCCTCACGCAGGACGATGGAGGCCGCACGGGGCGCGTCGTTCACCAGAGCGAGCTTCCCAAAATCATCGCCCTCGTGTAGCGTACACACGACACCCTGCATGAAGCACAACATGTCAGATCAGATCGGGCCAGACTGCTGCCCACATAGAGTACAGTGAGGGCACCTAAAATTTTATAGTACTGTAACTAAACCCAGAATGCAGTTGGTGCGTGCGTATGCACTTTTGGCTACTGTGTAATAATCTGCTTTTTAGACATTTACACAAAAAAAAACAGTAAAAACAAAAACAGCACCCGGTAGAAAAATTACTGTCATTGACAATCAAATATCATCAAACTGAAGCGCTCCCAGAGTGGTTTATTAGGCAAAACATTTCCACCACAAGGCCCTTTGCCAAGTACTAATTAGCCACAATTACTAGCACCTACAATTATCACCTGATGAACACCTTGCGGTTGGCAAGCTGTGTCTAATAACCCGCTGGGGGCAGCAATGAACAGTGTGCAGATATTGCAGTTACTGCCTCTGCCACTGCCACTGCCACTGCCGGATCTGGCTGTCTCTTAGTCTAGCCCTCTCTCTTCCTGAGCGATAATCAATACAGAGCCACTCTCACCTTC
>CM059269.1:8020324-8022824 GCA_030347295.1 Setipinna tenuifilis
CATCTTTCTCTGCCATTTGCCTGTAAGTGTGGGCCATGCATCTCCCTGTTTGCCGATATTTATAGTCCGAATGTTTTGGAGCGGACCCCCCAAACCCCCCTGGCAGAAAGCCCCCTGTGTGAAAACAAAGTGCAGTGCGCAGTAAATAATGGGCCTCTCCCCGGTAAGTGACATGTTATCTGCGGACGGGTCAGGAAACGCCGGAGAGAGAGAGGGGTGGGACAGGAACCCGTGAGGACGCACGCACAGCGCAGCGCCCGCCAAAACAGCCCGCCGTGTTTATATTTAGTGCAGCTTTTAAACAAACTGTGGATTCCTGTCTTATTTTTGACCTCTGCTTCTCACTTGGACAGACGTCGCGGGCTACAGAGGATGTGATTGCATCAGAGGCCACGCAAGAAGGGGTTGGGGGTCGGGGGGGGCAGAGGGGGGGTGAGCATCGTTTTCCCTTCTGAGGACACACTTCAGGACCTTTCCTAACAAGGGCCTTCCTACCTAGGCTATTTTCATGAGGATGGGGATGGTGATGAGAGTGGAATGCAAAACAATAAACAGAAAAACAGGCTGTGAGGAGATCATGGATTATGTATTGATTCATTGTTAAATCTATGATCATTTATACTTTGGTACACACTACAATACAATACAAAACTAACCAGCCTGTTTGCTTAATAACTATTAGTTGAGTTGCAACATAAAATGATTTATTAATAATTTATAACATGTATTATCTACACTGAGTTCACCACTATTCATAACATAAACTGAATTACAATGCAGCTACTTTTTCCTGTACTGGAAAGATAAATATTCCACTGACTTCACTGTGCAGTTGTTTATAATGGATCTTATTTGTTTTTGTAGGTTTGACCTGACAAACACAAAAAGTAATTCCATCAGTGTTCTGTAGCGTGTCTGCTGTATCATTTCATACCACACTCTATCAAACGCTCTATAAAGGCTGTTTTGCTGTTGCTGTACCTTTCATATTATTGTTTGAAGACAAGTCTAGACAGTAATACATTAGTCCATTTCAGAGGAGACCTGTGGATGAATTTCAATCGTCCATTACAGATCAGAGTTATTTCTCACTGCTTCATACCTTGTTGAGGTGTTTAGACATGGACCCCAAAGTGTTGTTATTCAAGTTCTCCTTGTCTGGCATCCCTGTGGGAATGGATGCACACACAATATCAGCTTTAAATCCATCTCACATTGTCATGTCATGTCATTGAAAACATACAGTACATAGACCTCCCCCTCCCACCCTGTAATGTGAAATTGCAAACTGAAGAAGCCTTTTGGATGAAAGGTGAAATGTCTATAAGCTACTAAAGGAAGTCCAGTTGCTTACAACTTAGCTTAACTTTGGACTATATAATTATTACAATATAAGCAACATATTAATGGCATTAGATGTGTTTTAGTCTGTTTCCAGTCTGACATTAGGTGTGTTTTAATTTGTTTCCAGATATTCGGTTTGTTTCAGTCTGTTTCCAACACATACAATTGTTTGCCTAGCTGGTGCAATGAATGTAATATGCTGTGAAAGTGTGTTGGAGAGTTGCTAGAAGATTCTGTTCCGGTAGAACAGAAGTGTAGAACAGTTCCCCGAGGAGCAGGAAAACATTTAGATTCCTCTGCTCATCACTAATTACATCTGCCAGAGGCAACGCTGACAAAGTTCACCAACAACACTGACTGAATTACCCAAACAGCAGGGTCCCTGATTTGCTGAAAAGAGCTACTGAATTCATTGTATCACATACAGTTCACTCTAAGGACAGACTCATTCTCTTTATTTTCCCCCCAAAAACCACAACCACACACACACACACAAACACAAATATATGAATTATTCCACTCTTGTCGTGTGTCTGTGAGTGGCTGAAAGGGTGCAGCCATGCAGCAGGGTTATACCAGGCTATGCTTTTGTCAGGAGCCCTGGGGGTGAAGAGAGGGAGGAAGAGAGGAGAGGAGAGCAGAGGAGAGAAGAGGCAATAGCAGCGCAAAGGAGAGTAGAGGAGAAGAGGAAAGACGAGAGATGAGGATAGGAGAAGAGAGGACAGGAGAGGACAGAAGAGGAGAGGAGAGGAGAGGACAGAAGAGGAGAGGAGAAGAGAAGAGGCAATAGCAGAGCAGAGGAGAGGAGAGGAGAGAAGAAGAGAGGGGAGAGGAAAGGAACATACCAGGCTATGCTTTTGTCAGGAGCCCTGGGGGTGAAGAGAGGGAGGAAGGAGGAGAGGTGAGGAGAGAAAAGAGGAGAGGAGAAGAGAGGAGAAGAGCCAATAGCAGAGCAGAGGAGAAGAGTGGAGAGAAGAGGAAAGAGGAGAGGTGGAGAGAGGAGTGGAGAGAAGACAGGAGAAGAGAAGAGAAGAGAAGAGAAGAGAAGAGAGGAGAGGAGAAGAGGAGAGGAGAGGAGAGAAGAATGGGCAATAGCAGATCAGAGCAGAGAAGAGTAGAGAAGAAGAGAGGGGAGAGGAGAGGAGAGGAGAGGAGA
>CM059269.1:8025324-8057824 GCA_030347295.1 Setipinna tenuifilis
CAAAAGACCCAAATTGAGTGTTCATGTTTCGGATACAGCCAAAAGACGGGTTTGTTATTATATCAGACACTATTCACCAGTTTGTATTTTTTGAGTGGGTGGTGGTGGCATTGTTATTTTTCTCACAGCTTTGCTCCCCTTACCTAAACAAGATAAAACAGGCATATTTGTACAGGAAATCTGAGCTGGAATGGTGAGCTTCACAGCTAGGTGAAAGGCTAATGTCCCTCTACAGTACCACTGAACAAAATGACTCACACATTTTTCAAACAGTTTCCCAGAACTTTGCCATGCCATCTGTTTTAACGGTCAAGTAGGGAGTATGACAACTTGATGGCCAGTAATATCTGAAGGCTAAGTTCTCTGGAATCGCAAGATGTTTGCTCACCTCTTGTGGTTCATTGTTATTAGCAGTGCTGGATGGTGTCTGAAGTAAAGCAACACAAAGTACAGTAATTTTCCGTTTTCGGTCGCCCTACAGGTTGAAAGCTAAATTGTCCCTCATTTGAACTACAGAGAGATGGCCCGCACCTCCAAACTTACTTAGTGCGGTTATAGCCCACGGAGGGCTGCAAAGCGAATTCAGAAATGCCTTTCACCTCCATGACATGTTGTTTTCACTAAACCAGAATATGCTTTCGCAAACATATGCCCATTTTCATGTCCCCAAATCTAGTTCTGAAGCCCCAGCATGGCCTAATGACTTTAGGTGTCCCTGCAGAGAAATGCGTAAACAGCTTTTTAATTGAATTTAGCTCATATCGTAATGGGTTCTTACTTTCTAAAACAAAAAAAAAGAAAAAGTCCCTGCCCCTAGTACAGTTCCATTGGTCCCAACGCATAGCTTTTATCTCTTTTTAAAGAGACGAGCAGAGTAAATGGTAGGGGAAAGAGCTGAACGTAATCTAATCTGTGCGACTACAATACTCAGTGTGAGCACACTGCGGCACGCTTCTGATATCTGATAATCTGAGCTCCCAAAGCAATGTTATGGTACAAGAGGAGTACAACTGCATGTTATGGTACAAGGGGAGAAAGAAATCAGCGGAATATGAGGCATATCTGACAGCTGCTGCGGCGGCCTCTTCAGTAATTACGATCACTTGTCTTCACTTGTCTCCATTTAAGCATCACTCTGAGGGCCTGACCTAATCATCTGCAGTCGACTCCCATTAGGGCAGACACGACTTCACCGCCACTATTACAACTCACCACACCGGGCATCCATTCACCCACAGATGTCCCTCAATTACTACACATTACTCCACACACACACCACACACACACATACACACACGCACATACACACACACACACACACACACACACACACACACACACACCACACACACACGCGTGCACGCACACACACGCGTGCGCACACACACACACACATGCACTCATACACCAAACTATCTGTCTGGCCTCCTTTCAACACATGAATGTGTATGGCAGTCAAAACAATAGCTCCTACCTGTCCAAGCTTCATAATGGCTATTCATTTTACCTTTCAACTCACTTCCTACAGTCCTACTTATACACTATGTGAATACATGCCAGAGCAGACCTGGAATAGGTTCAGATCTCCACCATAGCATACTTATACCATCACTCACAACCTAGATATACCACAATGTGTGTACACAGTACCTCTTCACTAATTTCACTGCATGTCAGTATGACCCAGTATGTCTATGCAAGTGACAATACAACATCCTTGTATCCTTGTATCCTTGTATGTGAGACTGACTGCATAGTGAACATGGTGTGGCCATGTCCAGCTCAATATAATGCCCTCCTCCCACCTTCTATAGTCATGATTTCTGAGTCGTCTCTTCCGAATCATCTCTTCTTTATATCCTACTATATCTTATGTCCAATAAACGTCAAACGATTCTGGCACAAAATACTTTTGGGTGCTAAATTGTGACTGGATGCTGGCAGCTGTTTAGTCGAGTGAGCCAAATGAAACTTACATTGTGAGCAACAGAGGGCAAGTGTAAACAAACCATACTCCAAAACTCAAGCTCTTCAGGTACAGAGCTGCATCACTTATTGCGCCCCCTATGGGCAGAATCTCACATCATGAGGTTGTGGAATAACAGCCACTGTACCTGTCCAAGCCATATAATGACAATTTCGTTTGTAATTTAGTTCATTTTGTGTAGTACAATTCTACTATGCGAGTAGAGCACCCTCAAAATAAATTCAGGTCTTTTATCGTAGCATACATTTTCCCTTATCCTGAAATGAAGAACGACAACATGTACATTCACACCAACAAGGATAGTAACGCATTTAGCAGGCAGGGGAGCGTGATAGAGAATATTATGTTATTCTCATTGAGACATGATGAAATATAACGGCAATTAAACCAGCCAATGGCCAGGGCTGTCACAGAGGCTCCATGACTGGCAAGCGGTTGGCTGGAAACTCTGTGCTGCTGAGGGTGGGTGGGCACACCTCACACGACATCCCACAAGGCGTCTTTGTTATGCTGTCACATCCTCTGAGTGTGCTTGTCATCCCAGGCAGGCTTCCTGCTTAGGAAGGCCAATTACTCAGAATTAGCCGGAGTATTCAGGGAGGAGTAGGGGTGAGGGTGTGGGGTGGGGTGGAGGGATAGCGAACCCCAGGCTCATGGGACAGAGAATAAAATCAGAGCCGGGATCAGCCTGTGTGGTCAGTCAAATGCATGATTTCATACTGGCAGTGGCCACGCAGCGCCATTCCCCAGCTACAGCTACTACACAGAGCTGGCCAGTGCAGAGTGAAATGGAACATGACAAGCCAGCGGTCTGTTCTGTTTCGTGACATGCGTCTTAGCCGATATGAGAAGTAATCAAGCCTTGATCATGCGCTAAAAGACAGCGAGCATCTCTGGCACGGCTTCGTTACATAATCCACAGCTCGGCTGCCGCTCCAGTGACCATTCAGTGTAAGCGGTGACATCCATCTCCGTGTTTAATAAAAGCAGGACACGCAAATTACCTTAACAATATTTAATCTTTAATAATTTAATTTAATTTAATAAATATTTAATACAATATATTTTATTACTGTAAATTTGTACATTTACTGTAAGGATTACTGTAAAACAGGACAGAAGGAAATATGTTGGCTTTGGATTTCTTTGGATACCAACCCAACAAAAACTGTGGCAACTGGTGTACCATGGGAATAGACAATTAAATATCTCGGTCTTGGATTAACTCTGGATACTGAATTCGTATGTGCGTAATCCCATCATTATGGAGGCTTTAGGAGGTTATCATTCAGCTCCACGTTTGACAGGATTTGCTGTGAATTAATGTGGGCATTAGGACCCTGAAACGTAGTGTTCTGGCCCCCGAGGGTCATGCCCAGACTGCACTATGTACCTGCTGTTGTCTCAATATCTTAAGCTGATGTGACCTTTAACACAGCAGGGCCTGCCCCCCCCTCAAACTAAGGATTAATCTTGACAGAGTGCTTGACAGTGATGTCAGTCTCTGCTGCACCCTATACACACTCCCTGGAAGTGTGACACCGTGATGCAATAAAGTGAAGGTAAATAAAGTATACTATATTGTCCCCAAGGGGAGATTTGTCTTGGGCTTTACAGTCACTACATCCGAGACTTACACAGCTCATACATAAATAACAACCCACAGTAGAAACATAAAATAGTAAAAAACATAAATAAAAACAGAAGTAAAAACATAAATAAAAAACAATAGTAACACATACAGCACCACGACACCACAGTATACTGAGTAGGCATCAACTGTTTTACAACCAATTTAGAGTGACAATTTTTCTCAGCGTGGCAAATCCACACACACACACACACACACACACACACACACACACACACACACACACACACACACACACGACACATCACAGAATATTTTCAATGACCACATGACCGCACACACAAACAACACTGGGCACTACTGGACCACTATGACAACAAGCTGTCTGCCAGTCACTCACCTCAATGAGTTTCTGCTCCAGCCTCACATCAGAGGCCATGTGTTTATATCGGACAAGACAGCTGCGGCTCTCCTGGACAGCCTCAGGGGAGTCGGATGGGGGAGGGGGCCACACGAGAGCCCCAACCCCCCCCCCACCCACACACACAAACACACACACATACACACACGGACCCAAAACACGCCCCCCCACCCCTGATACGGTCCTCTCCTACACCACACAGACATCAATGCCCTCACCTTCACAGCCCCCTGTGGTTTGTGTAGGTGTGTGTGGTCAGCTTAGCGCACACGTTTGCTTTCATGAGGAGAGATGTTGGTGTGCTATTTACGGCCCTAATGAAGGCATGGTTCAGAGGGGTTTCATTAGTCGAGGCAAAACACATTAATTTTCAAACATGCCCTCAGGTTACAGAGAATGAGAAGCCATGATTTTACTTTTTTATATCTTTTTTTTTTAAATATCTGCTCTGAAAAACCCAGATTGCTCTTCTTTCACACAACTGAGCACACATGACTTCACGTTACTGATCGTGGCTGAACATTTAGGCTTAATTTTGAATCATTCATTCAATTTCGAATGATTCATTTAAAATAACATCTCCGACATGCGGTACACTTCCACAACACTGCTACAAACACAAAGTTACTTCCAAAAGTCTTTCGAATTTAACTGACAAGAAGAAAAGAACAGAAGTGTAAGTCTCTAGTCTCAGCAGTACAGTCCAGCACTCCTGCGCAGTTCACAGGCACACACTTTGGAAAGTACTACACGCACTACACATTTAATGGGTGACTAAGCAAGACTCACCTAGACAAGTGAGTGGCCCATGAAGAGAGTCCAATTTTGGGGCTAGAGGGTAGCAATAATCCTGTCTGGCCCTCAGATTCTCAGATGATGTCCTGTCCACGCTTCTTAAGTCTGCAGCAGAGTGCTCCTCTATGTGGACTGAATCCCCAACATCCTTCTCTCTCTCTATCTCTGTCTATCTCTCTCTCTCTATCTCCCTCTATCTCTCTCTGTGCTGTGAACGGATGTGAGTATTCCAGTTTCTCTCTGTCACTCTCTCTATCTCCCTCCCTCTCTCTCTCTCTCTCTCTCTCTCTTCTCTGTGCTGTGAATGGATGTGAGTATTCCAGTTTCCCTCTGTCACTCTCTCTGTCTCCCTCCCTTTCTTTTTCTCTCTCTCTCTGTCTGTTTGTCTGTCTCTGTCTCTGTCTCTCTCTCCCTCCCTCTCTCTGTCTGTCTCCCTCCCTCCCTTTCTTCTCTCTCTCTCTCTCTCTCCCTCTCTCTCTCTGTCCCCCTGTCTGTGTGTGTGTGTGTGTCTCTCTCTCTCTCTCTCTGTTTCTCTCTCTGTCTCTGTTTCCCTCTCTCTCTCTCTCTCTCTCTCTCTCTCTCTCCCCCTCTCTCTCTGTCTCCCTGTCTGTGTGTGTGTGTGTCTCTCTCTCTCTGTCTCTCTCTTTCTCTCTCTGCCTCTCTGTCTCTGTTTCCCTCTCTCTCTCTCTCACCCCTCTCTCTCTCTCTCTCTCTCTCTCTCTCTCTCTCTCTCTCTCTCTCTCTCTCTCTCTCTCTCTCTCTCTCTCTCTGAGTGCTGTGTGAGCGTAGCGTAGCCTCCTGAGCTGGAGTTGTCCTGCCCAGCGGAGTGGCACCGGGCGGCTGACTTCCCTTCACAGGGCAGTTGCTAGGCGATTACGCTACTCCAATCATTGTGCACTGATGAGTGCACCTCACTCTCCCTCCCTCCCTGCCTCCCTCCCTCCCTTCTTCCCTTTCTCCCTCCCCCTGTCTCTCTCTTTATCCCCCTCTCTCCCTCCCTCTATCTCCCTTACTCTGTTGTTCACTATATCTCTTCCCCCTCCTCTTTCCTGCTGTCTTTCTCTCCCTCATGCTGACTATCTCTCTACTGTGTGTGTGTATGTCTCTCTCTCTCTCTCTCTCTCTCTCTCTCTCTCTCTCTCTCTCTCTCTCTCTCTCTCTCTCTCTCTCTCTCTCTCTCTCTCTCTCTCTCTCTCTCTCTCTCTCTCTCTCTCTCTCTCTCTCTCTCTCTCCCTCTCTCTCTCTCTGTCTCTCCCTCTCTCTCTCTCTCTGTTGTGTGGGCTACTACACCATGTGGGCTCAGTGAGAGGCTGTACTAACACAGCAGGTCCCATAAGGCAGGCAGGGGATCCTTCAATTATTTAAACTATTAAGCAGTATTTAGACCAAGGACAGATGTGCATTGAAAGCGGTCTCAGGCCAACACTACATGATATTTTATGCATAAGCCTAAGCCACTATCTTCACAGAGCAAATGGGTGAGTTCTGAAAGAGAGATTGAAAAAAAAACCACTTTTGGAACACGTTCAGAAACTATGGCTCAGATTTATGGGAATTGCATTTATCTTGTGCAGACACATCTGCTGACAGAAGCCACCTTGAATTACACACTGAATGTAGTATAAACTAAATTTGACCCTCACTGGCAACTATGGAAAGAGCAATGTTTATGTCACAATCTGCTTCCAGGCAGCCATGCAAATGCCATGCTCTTTCCCTGGTCATGTGTCTCAGCATCCATGCATTAGTATAAAGACAAGGGAGGGGGAGATAACATCTCATCCATGACCTTCCAGCCGATCACAGCCCAGCACTGCTGCCTCTACTGTGTCCAGACTGGCTGCACAACAAACGCACCAGCAAGCAAGCATATCAAAAGGACATCATCTAATTGATATCAAAATCATAATAGTGCCTCTGTTTGGGGGCCGCTTTGAAATAGAAATGAGCAATTTCCTCTGAACTTTATGTGGGCTTTCCATCCACAGAGGATGCTGGGTAGCCCCTTTCGCAGAGGATGCTGCGGCTGCGTGGCATAGCCCCTCCTCTCTCTCTCTCTCCCCTCATTTCTGGAGGAGGCTAAAAGGGTGCTTCTCCAGGGCCATCATGTCCCGCTTCCCCATTCCCCATTCCGCATGACACACTGAGTTAATACTGTAATAAAAAAATGCCCATCGATTGATGTCAGCGTGTGGACTAACAGCCCACGGGCCGAGACCACAGCAGTGTTTTATTCATTACATAACTGTTGCCGCATCTCTGTCAACTTGACTGGGCATTATCTTAGTGTGTGTGTGTGTGTGTGTGTGTGTGTGTGTGTGTGTGTGTGTGTGTGTGTGTGTGTGTGTGTGTGTGTGTGTGTGTGTGCAAGTGCATGTGTGCCTGTATGTGTCTGTGTGTGAGAGAGAGAGAAAGAGAAAGAGACTGTATGTTTGCGTGTGTGTGTGAGAGAGAAAGAGACAGAGAGAGAACGAAAGATAGAGACTGCATGTGTATCTGTTTGTACCTGTGTGTACGTGTGTGTGTGTGTGTGTGTGTGTGTGTGTGTGTGTGTGTGTGTGTGTGTGTGTGTGTGTGTGTGTGTGTATTTCTATTATGCCTAGGCAGAGTCTGGGTGGTCCCTAACAAGAGCAGGAGCTGTAATATGTAAAGCAGGATTGAGAGAGCTTTGTTCAGGGGGAATATCTAACAGTGATACCGCACTGCCCTCCATGGACCACTGTTCCAACAAAACATCAACACAGCTAAATCTCTGCCACAGTTATTGCAAAAGCTGCAGTGTTAAAAAAGTGTAAAGGGTGAATATACATATAGTGCCACTCAATGAACAGAGTAAGTCAGCAGAAAGTAAAGTAAATGAAAAAGTCAGCAAGCCAAACTGTCCCATCGAATGGAATTATCCAGTCAACAGTTCTAAACATACAGTATATGCCAGAGAAATTATACACAGCAATGCAATTACAGAAGAGCAAGATGCATATCCTCTTGAAGTGGAAATTGTACATCTGTGACTGAACTGCTGTCTGCATTGCTAAATGGATGCCAACCGTTGCAACATTTAAATTAGCACACTTAGCAAAAGCAAATGCTTTTACCTACTTTCGTTTAAGGAAAAGTATGCCCACTTAACTGCATGCTGTTTCTAGCAATTAGGCCTACAAAATTAGGGTTGATGGCATGGGCCTTTACACTACCCGTAATGCTATGGGAAAAGTCTGGAAATTAGACTGCTGGCCACATGACAGTAGCCTGGTGAACCAGCCCCTCGTATTTCATTTCATTTTGTACAAAGGGTCTGGCTGAGGTTCCATTGACATGGTTGTCTCAGGCAGAATCTTGCTTAACCAATCAGCAAACAGAGGCTGTATTCGTGAGCGATGACATCGATTTTGTGTGCTACATTTGAATTGTAGTGTGAAGGCAGGTTAACTGCATGTTGTGAGAAAACCAATCCAAACGTTAGCAATTGGGTAAAGACAAATCCAAACGTTTTAAACTTAAGCAGATCGACACCTCCAGGAAAAAAAATGTTTCTTAATACAGCACAGCCAGACCTTCTGTACAAAATGAAGTGTAGTACGAGGGGTTGGTTTACCACAGCAGCTAACATCACAGCAGCAAGACAAAGTTATGGAAATATGGCGTAAAAAGTTCTGTTAACACGACTGTGTGGCAGTACGATTGTGCATGTTTGTATCTATATGTTTGTGGTATACTTGTTTTTCTGCTTTGGGCACTTGCGAGAGTGAAATGATGTGAGTGTAAAATTATGTACATTGCAGCATGAAGACACTGAGGAGCAAAAGAAGAAACTGGTGAAGGCGTAGCGTGTCTGTGTCTACCATGGCAGTGCCTCTGAGGGATTCATCTGCATGCGATAAAACTGCGTGAAAACTTGGCTGCGCTGGAAATGACTAAGTGGAAATCAATTAGACATGAGGCAACAAGGCGAGAGAGACCCTCGTTTGTGCAACTAGATGAATCTCATTGAGCAGAGAAAGACTTTTTGTGCATGAACATGCACAGAGATGTATGTGTAAGTGTGTGTGTGTGTGTGTGTGAGAGAGAGAGTAGAGAGAGAGGATGTGTGAGGATATTAGTGTGTGTGTGCGTGTGTGCATGTGTGTGTGCGTGTGTGCATGTGTGCGTGTGTGCATGTGTGTGTGAGTGCGTGTGTGTGTGCGTGTGTGTGTATGTGTGTGTGTGTGTGTGTGTGAATGTGGGTGGTGTTTGGGTGGTGGCTGAGTGATGATATAACATCACTTTCATTTCTTATCTTTCCGTTGGAAATCAAATGCTGCACAAACTTGGAGAGACTTGAAAGGCATCCGTTGACATCTCCATAACAAAAGATATCTAGAGCAACATAAACATAGCTCCAGATACAAATGCACAGTTTTACCAAAGCAGCCAGATTAAATCCTTGCCATCTTATCTTTTTTTTCTCTACCCAAAATGCTGAGAAGGAAGGAAAAAATAAATAAATTAATAAATAAATAAACTGATTTATTTCTTTTCCGTGCTCAGTGGGTGGTGGCAGGTTGGGCCTTTGGAAAAGGGCTCAGAGTAGCAAAGCTGACGACGCACACACACTGGGGCCCCACCCACACACTCACTGGGCCCCCCCCCCCCCCCGAGGACACGCTGTGTCTGTGCCACTTCCTGTCCATCAGCCCTCCCTGCTGACACAGCAAACCATCGCACCCCGCCCCCGCCACCCCCCCACCCACCCGCCAGACCACCAGACCCCCAGCGTGACGCCTCAGCGGGGCCTGGTCACCTCGCCACCCCCTCAGCCCTCAGTCCTCAGCCCTCATCGCCTCTGGGGCTCTGTGCCACTGCACACATGGCACTTCCACAAACTCACATACGCAACACAACATAACTCATCACAGATGACACATAGTACATATCACCACACACACACACCTCATCACAGATCACACACACTACATATCACCCCCCCCCCCCACACACACACACACACACACACCAAACAAGACACATCACCATCATAACATCACTCAAGCTACCTGAGACCTGCCAGTACAGAACAAGTGCGGAATTGTGATCCAACCCATATTTGTCTCCTTGAACATAGAGCATTCGTATTCATGACACTTTTAGTCCCATTACAGACTCTGAGAATGGGTATCCAAAAACCAAAACAAAGAATAACATGATGTCATATGTTCCCCTGTTAGTGTGTGTGCATGTGTGTGTGAGAGTTACGGGGGATTCCACTGTGTCTACTCTGCTGAACAAACACTGGCACAACTGCCTCTTCCAATAACACCAGCTAAGCCGGGACGAGCCCTCGTAGGCAGCCATGCCTGACACGGCTCACTGCGGCTGGTGCTGATGTCAGGAGAACGCCCAAAAAAAGGAAGTAAAAAAAAACATTAAACATCAAACCACCACCGATGCTCCTGGGAACACCACCATCAGGACTGAAAGAGAAATGAAAAAAGGAACAAAGATCAAAAGAATTTAAATTCTAACAACTGGGGACTTAATCTTTTTTTTTTTTTAAAATGACATCCTCTGTGCTTGCGCTGTCGGGAGATAATAAGGTTTGACTGGGCCCCCCCGCCCCCCCCTCATCTCTGTTAGAACTCTTTTGGAAGGCGCTATGAAACACGCGCCGAGCATCTTGTTAGCGTCTGAGTTTTTGATGTGAACGCACGCGGCACTGATTAAAAGAAAGCTGTTAGAGAAAAGCAGGTAGAGCAGCCTGTTGTATGTGTGTGTTCTGCATTGTTAAACACAGGAGCCATGAATAAAAAATGGCCTTGTTCAGTTGGCTCATTCTGCCTGCGCTCCGCTCCACTCAGCTCCGTCGGGCTCCGCTCTGTAAGCATGCGATGCCACGAGATTTCCGCAGGGCAGGGAAAAGTGTGTGTGCGTGTGTGTGTGTGTGTGTGTGTGTGTGTGTGTGTGTGTGTGTGTGTGGGTGGGTGGCGGAGAGGACAGGATGTCTTTTCCAGGGACTCCCAGCCCCGTCAGCCCAGGGCCCTGGCTCAAGCAGCTCGGCTCCTCAGAGGACACAAGATGGCCGCATGCGTGCCCTCTGAGATGAGCTGATTTGCGGAGCGTCCGTGTGACTCGTTTGCGCTGAGAAGCTCACGCCATGTCAGCTGTTGTTAAGAACAACGAAGGGGGCCGAGGGGGCTTCACAGACCCTGGTGCTGCTTTTGGGGGTGGGTGGTGGTGGGGGTTGGGGGGGGGGTTAGGACCGAAGGGTGAATCCCATGACTGATGAAATGGCATAGATGCAGAGTTGTGACATGTGAAAGTGAGAGAGCCAATAGGAGTGTGGTAAATATGGAGAGGCCCTATATGCAGTACTTACTAGAGTGGGCTTGAAACAATCCTTAAGAAGTCACTGCTCATTTAGGATACATTGGGTGGACAAGCCAAGTCAATGCTCCACTCAACACCACAGGAGTTAAATATCTCTCCCATGTGCAGAACACACACAACTGGGCTCTGGAAAACATGCAGGGTTGACATATTCCATCACTGTGGCAGAGCACTACATGGAAATATAAAGGCTCTTTTTCTGATGCCAAGCACATGACAGTGAAGCTACATTACTCTTTGGTCCTATTATACTAATGAATAATATATCCAGTGACTTTTGATGACATTTACAGCCATAAAGTCGTCATTTTCTGCAAGGAAATTGAGCCAGAGAACAACAACAAATGTAATTAGATGGAGACGGATTTGGCAGACTGACCATAGTGAATGAGCTGTGGACAATGGTTGTAAATAAAACGGCTCTGAAGTCTCCAAGCTGCTTAGGCTATAGCAAACGCCAGAGGCAAAAGTCAATGTATTTTCACAGCATACTGCTGTCATTATGGATTATTTATACACATCTCACGTAAGCTAAGTCTACTTTAAAACCATGATGCAGTCAGTATGCCAATAATAATTAGTTAGAAGATTTCAACAGTGGATATATGAGTGGGCGCAAGAAAAGAAGACCAATAGAACGTCAAGATCCTTCTAGATAATTCTTTGTGAAAGTACAGTACATCGAATGTTATGTGCATGGTCATTCCAAAACCACTGACCTAAAAATGTCAAACCACTCAGTGTACAGAAAATACAAATACATTACTTTAAAAAGCATTTCTTTTTCTGCTGTTTCTGCACCTTTTTTTAATGCCTATATTCCATTAGTGAACAAGCTCAAACTGGATTCCCATCCACGTCCTCCCCACCTCCTCAAATAAAGCATACATCCACCTGGCTGTCACAAAGGCCTTTTACTGAGGCCTTTGGCAATACGTTACTTAAAAGCAGCCTACTGGACAAAAAACATACCTACGTAAGTGCAAACATACAAAGTACATACTCATACATCCCAACCAACACACACACACACACAAACACACACACTAACTTACACACACACATTCACACTCTCACACACACACACAAACAGACATACACACTCACACACACACACACACACACACACACACACACACACACACACACACACACACACACACACCCATGCACACACACACACACACACACACACACACACTAGAGTTGTAAGGATACCACTGAATGGCAAAAAAAGAGTTGTGTGGCAGCTTTTACATGGTACATGTGGGAATTTGCCGGTACGATGGTACGAGTCCACCACTCACCAACTCACAAACCATAGACAGTCAGATAGAGCTTCCCTGCCTGGGAGAGGATACCCAAATGGATACAAAAACATCCAGTGCAGCTCAACCAACTCCCTCCCCATCATCCACCTCCACATCCCAAAGGAAATGAACTGTCTCGGGCAGGAAACCGCAGTGTTGTCTCCATCAGGGCAGCAGGATTCTTCAGACACTCTGTCACCTCCTGGGCCCACGGTGCCTTCCTGGCACTCCCGAGTGGAATATTCCCAATCCGCTTACTAACGACCCCAAATGCACCCCGGCCTAAGACTCTCCGACTGTCATTGTTTCCTCGTTTGTGTAAACAAACCGAATGACATTACAATGAATGCCCAGTGGGAAACATGGGGTTGGGTAATGGACCTACACACCATCTTCCTTTTAGGAAAGGACAACCAAAATCCGTTTATCTGAATTTTACCACCATGTAATCGCAATAATTCCACTAAGATTCCAAGCAACATGCTTGATCCTCCCACTAAGACAGATCGGCGTATAAATTATGCACATGTCATAAATACAAACCAAACCTACAGATGTCACACCAACTGCTTAAGGGGGATAGATCCATATCAATGCACACAATCATACTACATCTAAGTTGTGTTACAGGACTCCAAACACACTTTACATACTGGAAAACAAATTAAAACATCAGAAAAAGTCTTAGAGTATATGCCATCCACCACCAACCACCAACCTTCATGTCACAGGGAAACTGCTCAATGAGACTTCAGACAGTTCTCTTTTACGTCACACTGCCCTCTAGTGGTGCACCTCATTAACTATGCCTTCTGAAGAGCATCACTGTGAAAAACATTTCACTGATGCATCCTTTTAACCTTACAATTGTCTGAACGTCTGGAATATGAGGTGCATGATTAAAACTACCTTGTGCACATTGTTGCAGTTTGCAGGTTCGTTTTTTTGTTGGTTGTTTTTGCTGATAATGTATGTATTGTGCACAATCGAAAGAAACTGACAAAAGCACACAAGTACTAATACAGATTCATTAAAATAGCAACCCTTAATTCATTGAGACTGAAGAAATATCTTGGGGAACTGAAAAAGGCACATCAAAGTCATAATTTAACAGATTATGACAGTAGTAATATAAGCCAACCAGCTGTTGGCAACGAGTGGTGATGTGTCAAAGGAAATCAAGCTCTAATCCTCTAAGTATGCATTCATATCCATGTATCCAAGGGCCATTGACTATAGCCCTATATTACCCTATATAATATATGTGAACACTTTATAGTCCAAGCCACACATATGCAAACATGCAATATTTGGTAAGAACTGTAAAAAACTGTCACTGTAATTATCAATTTTAATGTAATTATTACTGTAAATAGGGATGCATAAAACCAACTTAAAATAACTAAAACAACATGCTGCATAGATCTTATTTACAGTGGTTTACCTTAACAATGCCTACATATATAGGTCTATGCAAAACACATTGCTTTCATGTCATAAAATTGGTTCTATGCGTCATTGGTTTACAATAAACAATGTTTTATTGTCTTGTTTATAAGATGTTTTATGTGCACTGTGGAGTCCTAGAGCGTACTGCAATTTCAAATTCTGTGTGTGCAACCTGTACATATGGTTTTTGACAATAAGCTGACTTTGACTTTGATAAACATTATGTTTGGTACGTTAGTACATTAGTATGGCAATCACTCTAGTAGAAAGAAGTGAGGGCAGGAGCATCTATGCCTCAGCCCTCCAGGCCTCTGCTCACCTCCCACAGGGCCTTGAACTCCCTCTGCTCGATACGCAGCAGCTCGCTCACCTCCCGGGTCACAATGGTGGCGTGCCGGGGGGTGTTGTCCAAGATGGACTCCCCAAACGCCGTGCCAATACCCAGAGTACAGATCGTGACCGCATCCTTTGATGGAGGGAAGAAAGAGAGAGATGGATTGAGAAATGAGGAGCGAGATGGAGACATGGAAAGAATTTAGGGCAGAGTGGTAGAGAGGTGGAGGGTGGAGGAGGAGGAGGAAAAGGATGAAGAGGTGGACAATAGTGAGGACAAATTTAATCAGGTTACATTCACTCAATTTAAAACGTGACCAGGAAAGTGGATCCTGTACTGTTGTCGTGTCATATTTTCTGCCCAATATAGAAAGCACACACACACAGTCACACACACACACACACACACACACACACACACACACACACACACACACACACACACATACACACAGTCTCTCTCTCTCTCTCTCTCTCTCTCTCTCTCTCTCTCTCTCTCTCTCTCTCTCTGAGGCTCTCAAATCCCAGGGCTCTGCAGCAGTGCAGGACTGTGGGGTAGACCGCCACAATAAAGCTAAAAGGTCCCTAAGGTCTCCAGGGTTACAAATCACTGTCAAGCCCTTATGAAACCCACAAGCACACAAATTAGCTTAAGAACAAATCTCTGTTCACATGCCTATCAAGATTTGTCACATTACTGTAAGGAGCGCTAGTTTTTAGGAGAGCATTTGAAATGGGGGACTAGTAAACAGAACTGACTGTAGAGGTATAATTATTTTTTACTTTATACAGTGAGGTTAGACACACTCACCAATATCAAAGGAATGTTCATATTACATCACATTGCATCATTTTCAAGCCTGCTCATACTGATGTCTGTTTTTCTGTTTTAGAGGACATTACAATTCAACATTTCTGCCACATGCTGTATGGTTTTGCATGGTTCAAATCTGAAAATGTGCTGCATTAAAAGTCTTTATTTGATATTATGAATAATATCTCTCGGAAACATGGACATAAGTAGAATTACATAACTAAAATTACAGCTTATGCATGTAAGGGTTGTTCTGAAGGCCAGTATACCTGGTGATTGGCCGTTTCTGAGACTTTGACATCCAGAGATCCGGATAAAACAGCATACCAGCTGGTCCCGATGTCTCCTTGTCTGTACACTGGGACAACCAGACAAAAAGGGTTAGCCCTAAGAAATGACCTTAGGTGTACACCTACACCTGACTACAACAGCCCTCTATCAAACACTGCTGTTCTGTTTTAGCACACAGGAAAAATATGAGTCAACTGCTGACATTTTACTACAACAGGTGTCGTAAGTAATGTAATCCCTCGCCTTTATTGGTGCTTTTTTTTTTTAAGTGGAACTAATGTGTAACCTACACGTGATCCCCTTCTCCAGACATTCGTAAAATCCACACAGGCATATCTCTTGCAGGAGCCTGGGGTTGAACCTCTCGAACCCTTTGACGTTTCTTCAGGCGGGCCAGTATGATGTCCACGTCCTCCCCTGAACGTTCTGTCGGCCTGGACAAAAGAGAGAGCAGATTTCTTAACCATCAGTTGTTTACCAAACGGACCCTTTATTAGGAAAGAATGTGAGTGTGCTCTGTGTCCTTTCACACTGTACTCGTGTTTGATATAAGCTCTGTTGCTACAGCAACACCCAGCAAGTCATGGTTTGCTAGCCAGCAACACCGATAAGGGCAGATTTTTCCCTTTTGAAAATGAGCAAATGTGTAAGAGAACGATAGCACTAATGGGCAGACTGCATAACAGACTAGCAAGTGTGTGTTCTTCAAACTACGTGCTGAAGGAACTATAGCGAAGGGCTTTAAAGCGCACCATTAGTGGAGCTAGCAGATAAGAGAAACATATTTGGTTTTACGAAAGTTGTTCTGGATTTGTTCTTGCTTACATTGAGTGATTATTGTTCTGTGTAATGTTTTTTTTTGCTGTTGAGATAACTCTGGGACTGCAATACATTTGCACTGCCCAGAGAAGTATTACCTATGCAGTCTATTGTGGTCATGCATAAATATGAGTAGCTTCTGGTGATATTTCAGTGGCACCTACTTTGAGGCCTATTTTACAATGCTGTATGTAATGTATATAAATATATTTAGACTTCTTCGGGCCCTGTTTCAGAAATCAATATATATTCCATAAAAGCCCAACCACTGGTATACCAATGCTTTTGATTATTCAGCAGTTTCCTTTTCTGTCTTTGCAAAAGTCTTGTGCTACTGACAGTCTAACTTCTGACAATTTCTGTCAAAATATGTGCATGAATGACTTTTAAAACTTGTCCGTACTTTTACGATTCAACAAAGACAGGCTTTTAAATACATCATAAAGACTAACTCAAACAACAGACCAGATGTTATGTTCTGACATAAACTTTATGCTACTGCTATCAGGAGCTGCAGATCCCCAGATTGCCGAAAGGGCAATGTGTTACAGACCGTAATTACCTGTTACACAACTGGCCCAGAACAACAGGCAGAATGGCACAAAAGCATATCCACTTAAGGCTACATTGGCAGACGAAAATTGATGGACCATCTCATGGGACACTCGTGTACATAATTGCAAACTGTGCATCTACAGGAAGAGCACAGAGGTACACTCATTTTGAAGATAAGAGACACCGTTTTTAAGCCTGGGGCTTATAGACACAGCCACACACACAAAAAAAATCTCCATTTTCAACAGGCTTATTCATCAGGCCGAGGTTATATTTAATATTTCATGCTGCACATCTATTTTTACCACATAGGATCAGATAAGACCTGACAAAACCTATGTGTGGTGACAAAGGGTTGCTGCTTATCACCCACAGGGCGTGTTTCCTAACATAAGCCCCCTCTGAATAAGGGAGGTCTGGCTATTTCCAGGTAAGTCCCTCCAGAATCAACCCTTTTATCCTGCACTGGGTAAACAAGGGGCACTGTGTAAACACACCGGCCGAGGCTGTGACACAAAGCTCTCCAGCTCAAGCAGTCTGTCGGAGTGCACTTTGGACCTCTTCTTAGATGAGATGATGAACCTCATCAAAATCTCCTCTCTGTCTGTGCATCTGTCTATCTATGTATCTATCTTCTTTCCTCTGTATATCTACAGTATCTACCTGTCTTTCCATTTCTCTCTCTCTCTGTCTCTCTCTCTCTCTCTCAATCTCTCTCTCCCTCTCTCTCTCTCTCTCTCTCTCTCTCTCTCTCTCAAGCACAAGCTCTCTCCCTGAGTCCTGTTTTCCGCTGGTACAGATTGTCCAATTCAGTTGTTCGCATCAGTGTTTCTAAATCACCCTACTGCCTGTTCTCTCTCTCTCTGCCTCTGTGTCAGCTGTCCCCCTCCTCTCTCTCTCTCTCTCCCTCTCTCTCTCTCTCTCTCTCTCTCTCTCTCTCTCTCTCTCTCCCTCTCTCTCTCTCTCTCTCAGTACTATGGGGGGACTGCAGAGGCAGGGTTTTTCTACAGCACCGGACTGTCTCGCCCTGCAGTCTTCCTCCTTCCTCCTGTCCCCAGCTTCAGTGTGGAGTGGAGCTTAGTGGACACAGTCTTCAGGCGGAGAGGCCCACCAGAGGGGCTTCAAAGGCAGCCGCAGCCAGTGACACAGCTCCTTGCCCTCAGTTTCATCTCAGAGTTTGGTCCTAATCTCTCAGACAGATCTTTTTTTTCCTTCACCCAGATCATCTTTCTCCTCCGAAATAGGAGTGACAAATGTGCAAACACCCAAAAGCACAAACACTGCTGAAAAACAACACACCTCCCACTTGTGTAAAGTGTTGGGAGTTTCATATTTACTTTTCTAAATGGTTTGTATTCAGTCTCTGTTTTTTTAGTAGATGCAGAATAATAATCCTGTAATGAACATCCTGTTGATAAGACTGTTTCTGTGGAAAATCGATTGGTAGCTCCACTATCAAACAACTAGAAGCTAAGTGTATGCACTATGATTCAGCTGACCATTACACTGTATGGGGCTACTACTTAACTGTACACACCTATTAACAGTGTCAATGTTGACAGTCCACCCCCTAATGTAAAGACTTGTAATAAATGTGCAAGGATATTGATCCAGGGGGAGATGGTCCCATTAATCCTTGATCTGCCCGGCTCTAAGAGTCCATTTAGCCAGCAGCTGGGACCCTGTATACATCATTAATACTGTTAGCAGAAACACCTTTGGATCCTGAGTTTGACAGTCATAGCCTAAATAATGTCATTGCTGCAATTTAATCTCTTAGGCGAGGAGCTATAGATGTTGATTTGGGAACCCTGGGCTGCCCTTTAGTTACTTTTAACTATTAGACATGCCATTTATTATTTCCATGCTGCATAACATTTAGGCTGGTAATTTAGCATCCGTGTTCCCCACAGCAACCACACAATATGTTTTCCTAACACCAGGAGATGCAGAGTTGGCAGTCAGCGACCGGACTCATACCTGCCTCGGAAATCAGTCAGTGCCAATAAATTTAACGCCCCGTTCGTGATGATGGCGACCTAATGGAGAAGTCAGGCTCACTCTCGGGACACTCTCAGTGAGGCACTGCGATTCTGTCTGAACACAAATGACCGTAACAAATGGGGGGGACCTCCTGTGACTGCGCCGATTTAGCCTACTGGGCTGCGGTATAGAGGTTGCGGTTCAGTCTCTCTCTCCTCCAGGTGACATTCGCTCCCTTTATCAGTATCGCCTTTCCCAATCCCGTCCCGTTAATTTCACCTCCAAACGTCGCCCAGTCCTACAGGAATAGTGCTGCCGCTAAGAAATTGTTTGCACCACGTATGTTTCGTAGGAGTAATTCATTATCTTTTTAAATAAGGAAGCTCTGTCTGGCTGCACCACGGGAGACGGATGATATGTAGCTTCAAGCGAAATCACCTTCTTATGTGCCACAAAAAAACATAGTCGCCCTGTTAAATGACTTAAACAATCATCTCCATGTACTCACATACCACACATGCAGTAGCTACGTGACTTTTCCAGCGAAATGCAGGTTGAACCTATGTGATGATGTGCCCTGCCACAGAAAGACAGACTTAAATCCCTTAAATAAAGTCACTTATCTTCTGTCGGTCGTCAGCAGAAAATGCCGTATACTACTTACTCTCATGCCGAGGAAAGAATACAGTAGCTAACTTACCTTTTATCCAGACAAACAATCCATTCTGCTGAGGCAGAGGAATGGGTGGAAGTGTGTGCCGCTACCATCTTTGGCGAGATCATGGACCCACAGAATTCTAGGCACGATTTACATCACTTGTTAATGAGCTGCTCCTCTCCACAGCTGAACTTCAACACATGGCTGTCACCTGGCGCATGCTTCAGAAGAGGTGCACCTCCCATGCCGGTCAGAGCTCACACTATATCACCATACGCGTTATCAGAGGACAGGCGTTCGGTTGGGGTGCAAGTACGCTCCACCTTGTCATTCATGTTAAAACAAACTATCCTATTTCATTTCTTCAATCATTCAAGCCTGTATAAGGATAGTATGGTATGTTTGACCTGGGATATAGCACTAGGTTATTTTATTTTCCTTTTTAAAACTGGATAACAATTATTGTTTTACCATACAGTATAGGCCAAATGAATTGCTAAGATTTTCTTCACAGTGGAAACAACTGCCAATGGCAATAAAGTTTGGTCTTTTCAGTGTATTGGAGAGTTTGTCACACGGAGAGGTCATTCTAAAACATTAAATACCTTGACCACCAAAACTAAAAAATATCACATGGTGTTTCTTGTGCGTATGTGTGCGCGCCCATGCGCGCGCGCGTGTGTTTCTGAACGGCTGAAGATGAAGCACCAGGCGCCATTCTGACAGCTGAGTGGGTGGAAAGGAAGCAAGTAGTTTTTTTCTTTTTTCATTCTTCTCTTGTGCCGCAGCCTGCGAGTGCAGCGGTGAGTTCAGCATTACTTCCCTCCTGTGATTCCCGTGTTACTATGGGGAATGTGTGGCCCAGACTATGGGCCATAGACTTTCTTCAGGGCCACTTCAAAATTGATATTGTTTGCTTGCCACACATCATGAACTGTCGGTAATTGGCAGCATGCTTTGGCAGTAAATCAAAGTCAAAATGTCATAGAATACTAAACATATTCTATAAAGTAAACCTCTTTCTACTGATTTTTAGAGGTCTCATTCACTCACATGCCAGTTTGAAAGCAGGATAGACAAACAAACGTTATGCTTAACTGACCATTTTTACACTAGCAGTATGTAGGGCTATATAGTTATTTATTTATCTTAATATTTATTATTTAAGTAAAAATGTCCTCTATTTTTAATCCATCTTTCTTTTTGCACAGTCATAGTTAACCAGTCTACATTTTACTGCAAGTTGTACGCTACAATCTATAACAGAGTACATGACAAACAAATCTATGTTAAAGCTTGTATCTTAAATCCTAAGGCACCCATATCCATGTCCAACATTTCACACAAGTCTTCCCCATTTCCTACATTCAGTGTTGCAAAGAAACTGCCTGTAACAAAGCCTGCCACAGCAGAGCATAACACAGTTGCCATAACAACCACAAAGACATCCCCATTAGTTTTAAACATTATAAACTGGGGCGTGGAGATCGTCTCCGAAGAGTAGTTATAGTTTTTTATAGTTAGTTATAGTATTTATATCTCCTGTACTCCCGAGGCCTGGCTATATACTGTATATAGTCCCCTGCTGATTGTAATGAAGCCTATGCAGTGCTGTGCAGTGCGGGATGTTGGCTGGTGTATTATTACCAGGCTGACGGTGAGTGTCAGTCTCAAAAGGACAGACAGGGTCTCAATGCTCCCTTTATGGGCCCTAAGTAGTCTACCTGTGATCATTGGCTGGCTGGGCTGTGAGGGGAAACTGCTACTCTTGCAGACACAGAGGGCAGGGCGAGATAGATGAAAACAGTGTAGTGAGCAGATGTGTGAAATCACGACATAAAAATGTCCACTCAGCACCCCAAAGGAATGGAGTGCTGCTGCAGAATATTAGCATACAAGGCTAGCAGTCTCTCTCTCTCTCTCTCTCTCTCTCTCTCTCTCTCTCTCTCTCTCTCTCACACACACACACACACACACACACACACACACACACACACACACACACACACACACACTGTGCTGAGCTAAAAATAGGCCTATCGGATATACACAGCCCATATTATCACACCACTATCACTCCAAATATCTGTTTTCAGAGTAAAGGAAAGTCAGTCAGATGAAGTAAAAAAGTGGCCCACTAATCCTTAATCGCAGTAATGCTTTAGCTTCCTTATATCTATCTATCTATCTATCTATCTATCTATCTATCTATCTATCTATCTATCTATCTATCTATCTATCTACCTTGGCAAATGTAAAAAAATAGAAACTGTTCCATATTTTTACCAGAAGGTGGCAGCATTTACAACATATCCATCACCTAAACTACTTACTAGGCATACATTGATTTATTGTTGAGTTTAAATAAGATTAAAGAGCCTGTTGTTCCTTTGTCATAATAAATAAATAAATGAATCCATGGCACCAATACGTTGTGTCAGCATTGGTCGTTATGTTGGACTGAGTAATGAAAAATCAGGGCCTTATTTGGACATGCATTTCTTGGACATACATTGCATTCTACACGCTAGACTCAGCTGCCAGCTGGTGCTTCTAATTCAGTGCCACCCAGTGCCACTCCCTAATGCATTCACAGCTCTCCTCATCACCATTATGACATCTGATCACCACACACGCGGCAGCCAAATGCCTCTCACATAACTAATTCACTCTTTGTTGGCTGTGGACATTATAAAATGGATAAATGACAGGGGGGTGGATTACTGGTAAACTGGTATAGTCTTCATGAAAAGATTTTTCCAAAAGAAAAAATAATCTTTTGCATGCATCATATACATCCAGAATTCTATGAGAACACCATGCCCTTAAAAGCAACATTATTCTCATTGAAACTGTACATTTGTAAGGAAAAAAAGGTATATACAACTTTACTTAGACAAAAAGGGCTACTGTTTTAAAGCTTATAGCAAGTGCAGAGACATCATGTCTGTCTTTCACAGCTGTGGTTTGCCAGGTCAGAATGTCACGCTACGAACACCGCTACTCCTACAGAGCGGAGGTGAATAGCCCCTGACCTCCTCGGGTTTTAGTAAGACATCCATGAGGGAGGGTAGGAATATCTGAGGAGTTGTTATGGGAACAGTGAGCCTGACAATGCCTCCAGAGAGGGAAGGGAAGGCCCAGCAGTCTCTCACGTGGCTGCATTTCGGCACCCTGCCGTGGTTGCCAGGTGATAATCCAATGAACCTGCAGTAGTCAAACCATGTCAACAAACACCCAGGTCCCTGGTGTTGGCTTCCACTATTTCAATTCTAGCAGCTGCTGACAAGCACTCGAGTATGTCTGACCTGTACGGACTGCAGTCGCCTTTTCAAACCAGTGTTTGCTGGGTGTCAGAGGCCAATGCTTCTATTTCTACAAAATGACATTTCAGCCCCTGTGATAAATTCGCGTCACATTTTTGTGCCTGCTGAACGTTTTTTTTTTAGAGAGATTCTTTCAGAGAGAAACTGTTAATAAGTGATGCATTTACTTAGATCATTTGGCCTCTACTGTATGATAAAACAATTATTGTTATCCATTTATAACCTTATAACTCAATAAAATAACCTAGTGCTGTATCCCAGGTCAAACATACCATATTATCCTTATACAGGCCTGAACGATTCGCTAAATAATGTAAAATTGACGTAAAATTTCCCGTAACTCAGCACAACCTATTGTAACCTGTTAAAACACTGAGGTCAGTAGGAAACCCAACTGTAAACAACAGCACAAAATGCTGCTCATCAGATATAACGAGGCTTTGAATTGGATGGGGGAGATTAGCACAGGAAGTGGCTGGGGAACAAACTACTTACGGAGTGCAAATAAGATCACAAAACACTTCTGCTTCCCTCCCAAGGCCGGAACAGCTACTGTCTGAGTCAGTAAAAGACGTTTCCCCGATGTGAGCCGATCTGATCTGATCTATAGTGGCATAGATAAGATGGGTGCCTGGTCAGATTATCTCATGATGATGATGATGACACAGTCAGTCAGGCTGAGAACTGCATTTACAGACAGGGGCTTTCCTGGCCACACTGTAAAAAATGTGAAAAATGGAAGGGACACATGGAGAAGGTTACCTAATTGCTCTGGATTGGAGATAACAGATTTCCTCTCTATCTCTGTCTCTCTGCCTCTCTCTCTCTCTCTCTTTGTCTCTGTCTGTCTGTCTCTATCTGCCTTTTTCTCTCTCTCTGTCAGTCTCTCACTTTTTCTCTTTCTTTCTCACTCTTTTTCCTTCTATCCCACCCCTCCCTTCTCTCTGTCTTTCTCTCTCTCTCTCTCTCTCTCTCTCTCTCTCTCTCTGTCTCTCCAGCCCCTGTTAGACACAGTATGTCACTGTGGGTTAATTTTTCATGTTTCCCACAATTAAATATGGATACTGGGTGACCCTCAGGACACACACAAAAGCTCAAGACTTCGAACTACATGAGGAAGAAATAGATCACCATCTGTGGGGACTCTTTGTGCCAAGTCAAATTCAAGTTCAATGAAAAGACATAAATATTTCATGAGGTGGGTCCACTGGAGAGTATTTGTGTGGTTTTCGTCTGGTAGTACAGGTAGGTAGTGTTGTGTGTTTTCTTTTTCTCATTTAGATAAGTAAAGATGCATTATTAAAAACACATTCACAAGCTCCCCAGGTCCAAAGGAATATCAACAACCTCATTCCCCAGATCCATGACCTAAAACACAACCCCCATAATATAAAAAAGTCTGACTGAAATGTTTGCAAATATGTTGCCCAAGGGCTATTCCAAGGCTTGGCTCTCTTGCATCAGTTTTCAGCATGTAGATAATCAGAGGGTGAGGCTGGCAACATTATAAAATTACAAGTGCAGGTACAAACGAATCCAAAAGCTAAGGGGGTGACCTACTACTGTTTCGTTTCCCCCCTTGTTTTTTTCTCTGGAACACAAACATCTTTCAAGCACAGACAGGCCCCCCTCAGACTCATGGCCCTGCCTTTAATCTCATATGAGTCAGTGCTCGGCTCCTCTCAGGGGAGGTTACAAAAGATGTGTTCACACACTACCTGTCAGGTGGTGGAGCTGAAGGAAAAAAACAAACATGGACTGTTTGATTAATATCATTTCTTTTCAGATGAATGGCAAAAGCAATGTCGGAACAGTCATACATGTTAGTTACAAAACAATTGGTGGAAGATTTTCTTCTAGAACTTTCTAGACCATTCTAGAACTTATGTGATTGTTCAGAACAGTCTCACATGTATGCCTTCAGTTTCCTGTGCAGAGATGACACTGACGGTCCTCTTTCAGATGCATCCAATGTTCTCTCTCTCAGTGTTTTTCCAGCCTCGTTAGAACTGGCCCAGAGCACCCAGAACACATTCACAATTAAAGCCAGCACAGTTCTGAATGGCTGCCTGGACAGAGATATGTGGATCCCCCCTGATTGCTCCACCGCTCTGTGACCCAGTTGCTTTGAAAGCATAATCTAGGTGACTTCATGCCAAACAAAGGCTGGGTTTTTACTGTATAAACTGGACAGCAGTCTGCAGGAACAAAGCACCGCATGGATCAAGCAGTACAGTGAGGGATTGATGTCATAAAAGTTTTTGCATTCGTTTTTTCCATTAGACACTTGATTACTGAGCTTGTTTTTCCAGATAATATGTCGATGAGTGTGAGTTGAAAGAATAGTAAAATTGCCATTCATTTTAGGAAGTCACTTTATGTGTAAATGAAAATGTGAATTATTTTTTCCATATTCCATTCCATTCTATTTCCATTCCAAGGGTTTGCATACAGATTTTGCATAGAGATTTGTTCATATATGCTAAATGGCATATATTCACAAAACCAAGGCAGTTGACAAAATGTATATGTACCAAGTGGAAATAAATACTATGTTGTTTGCATTTGTGGTCATTTGGTAGTTTGTCCAAGCCAGCTAGGCATGCACATGGCATTTAGGACATGTAATTAAGTACTATAATAATAAAATACTTTGTTACAAATACAAAATATTTGAGTTTCCAACATGTCTTTACAGTTGTAGACCCAAATTCTTGTAAGGAATCTCTTTCCCACGCCATTTCCAGATTCTCCGGAGTGGCTGCACAGCCATGCAGTCATGAAGGGGGTTGGGGTTAGTAGTCCTGGAATGTGTTCGTGTGCGCGTGCTCGGCCTTGTCTGATCGTGTTGCGCGCCAGATAGGAGCGGGTACGCGCAGTGGCACGGCAGGTTTGTATGTGTGTCTGTGTGAGGGTGAGTGTGTGCCTGTGTTTGGAGTGTAAGAACAGAGAAATCGTTGGAGAGAATGGTGGCGGTCAAGAAATGACAAGTTTGCAAGGATAACTTTCAGGGAGCAAGAAGCAAAACTCAGCCGTCTCGCCACCACAATGGAACTAAAGTAAAGGTAATCTTTTCAAGCTGTTTCAATGCTGCTAGTTTAACTCGATTCCGAAAATGCACACACAGTGGAGACTACCAAGTTAGGCATATATGGTCACTCAGTTAAACTTTTTAAACCATCTTTGCTCCATCTTAAAAGACATAGTATAGTCGCAGTTGTGATTTGAAGGTTTACTGTGCCGGAGGATGTGGCTTCTCAGCGAACTTTTAAGCCTTAAAGACACAAAGGTGTCTCATCCGCACACTGAAGATCGAAATGAACAATAGATTTTCAGTAGTGCTTAAGGTAATGAAATACTGCATAATGTGCTCTTCGCGGCACGAAGGAGACTAAACCGATACTGGAAAAGCTCCAACTTTTAAACAAGGGAAATCAGTTACTCGAACTGCTATTTTCTATCTCATTGAGTTGATCTGTAATCTGCTTCCTAGAGTATCCCGAATCGTAATGTGCTCTGGGACAAAACGTGGAAAACTCTTTTGTCGCCAACACCGAGTTGAACTTGAGAATATTTTTGATTACCTAACAAAGTTTTTTTTTTGTTCTTGTTTCTTTGTAGATGACTTGCTGTCTTATTTGAAAAAGGACTGTGCGCAAAGCTGTCCAACCGCATTCATGGCGCTGAATGATTAGAGGAAGAGAAGACGGCAGCAGCGGCTAGCGACGGAGCAGGATAACCCTCGGACTCATTCATTTCCAACCTGCAAAGTTTTAAAATGATCAAGGCTGAGAGCAAAGGCGAGAGGAGCCTGAGAAGTGCTTCCCCACACAGAAATGCCTACAAGTCGGACTTCCACGCAATAAAATGCTCCTTTGATGGCTCGAAATCCGACGGCGCTCCTAAATCATATGCAAATGGCTCCAGCGACTCCAGGGAAGACACGAGGGGGAGACCCTTCGGGAACAGGGTCAACAAAATTAAGAATATATTCCTGCAGATGGATGGTCAGCAACAGGACAGCCAGGAGACAAACAAAAGTATTTCGAAAACCGACGCGTCCCCAGTCTCCCCAACAAAAATTACCGGCAGCACACATAAAATCAACACAAGCAGCAGCAGCACCGCTACTAGTCCAGAACCTCAGAGTTTGGATAGAACTCCAAAAACTGACGATGCGGAAATCGACAAAGTGGCGTTGGCAGAGAAATTCTCGTCAACAAGGAAGCTTTTTGAAAGAGGCCTCAAAGAGCCATCATCGGCTGAAAGGCCGCCTCCAGGTAAATCGTTTGCCAGACTTTCTCAGGGAAGTATTTCCGAGGAAGCTAAAGGAGGAAGGCGATCAACAGGTTCTGCGAGGGAAATGCCAGTAGTGGCAAAACTGAACACAGTCCAACCTCGCCTGTGAAAACTCCTACGGATGAGAAAAAAGATGGAGAAGAGAGCAAACAGGCCAACCGTTTGTCATTAAACGCTGGCCCCATATCTAGGAGACTTGAGAATTTCATGGCTGACAGTGATGGTGAAGAATCTGTGAGAGCTTCCAGCAAATGCTCAGAGGGAGCAGTGAAAATAAGAAGTCCGCTGCAATGTTCAACCCCTATTTCGTCTGCGAGGGACCACTCAAACAAACCCACTTCACCACTCGCTGATGGCACTAGCAAACCTGCCACCTCACCAGTTGCTGATGCAGGGCAAAAAGCAACATCTCCTGTTACCAGCGTGTCATCCAAGACCGTGTCTTCAGTTACCGGAGGGTCTTACAAAGCAGCCTCAGCCAGAAGTGGGCCAAGTGAGCAGCCTACATCTCCAACTGGCCAGAGCCCTTACAAGAGGTCAACAACAGGTGAGGCTGTTGCCAAACCGTCTGCTGGTAGCGACGCAGTCAAAGCATCCAGCCCAACTGCAAGGGAGCAGAGGGTCCCTCAGGCTTATGCGAGCAGCTTGTACAACTCTAACCGGGCCAAGGCCGACACTGTCAAGAATGAGGGCCACGTGGTACGGAGTCCCTCCAGGGACAAGCTGCCGGACCAGGGCCAGGCCAGACCCAGACCCAGGCCCAGACCCAGACGCTGGACCCAGCTGGGGCCGGGGTGGTCCGCGCCGAGCTCGTGGTGGTCCAGAACGAGTCATCGGAGAGCGACGAGAATGAGGAGGTGTGCTTGGAGGACCGAGTGTTTACAGAGAGCAAAGAGCAAAAAGAGACGAAAGCTGCTCCCAGGCCGGCCGCGCAGGCAGACCTTCCCCCTCCAAAGGACACTGAGGTCAGCAAGGGGTCGGAGGTGGGAAGCAGAGCGGCAGCAGAGATCCAACGTGGAGGGAAAGAGGAGCCCCGAGAGGCCAAGGAGGCGGCGAGACACACAAGTAATCATCGTGAGGAGGAGGAGGAGGAGGAGGAAGAAGAGGAGGAGGGGGGGGAAGCGAACAGGACAAGCAAGCGGAAAAGGGAAGCCCGGACAAAAGCTCGCCTGTGGTGTACGGCATAGAGAACGCAGCTTTTGTGGATGATAAGGATGCGGAGCAGCCTGAGGAAGACGAGGAGGAGGAGGAGGAAGAGCAGGAGGAGGATGAGCCCTGTGAGGAGTATGAGGAGGCCCCCGGTCTTTCTGATGAAGAGGACCCCAATCCGCGGCGAAAAGTTTGCTTCTCGACAAACCCAATAAAGGTAAGCGGAACTAGTCGTTGGCTCTGGCAGCACAGTAGGCTGTGTAGGCAGCCTGAGGTTGAGTTGTTGTTGTTGTTGTTGTCGTTTTATTGTCAGAGAATGCCAATGTGCTACCCATTTATTATATGTGACATCTGCACTTTTACTGGTGATTTGCAAGGGACAAATACGCACAATACCAGTGTGGTCTTTACAGCACCAGATGAGGAGCTGGTCATTTCCTGTAGTGCTGCCCAGCTGTTGCTCTCAGCAAAGCAAATTAAGGAAATCTGTTAACAAGATGTGCCCTCCACTTTAATTAATACAACAGCCTCACCTCTCTCTCTCTCCTCACTGGTGCTTTGCCTCGGATTGAAGGGCCTAAGTTTGTGTTGGGGCCATGTGTTGGACGGTTACCCTTGTTATGACTCTTGGATGGTCAAATATTAGCTTGAGAGTTTGGAAGCGTCATGTGTGGTGGGATGCCTTGGGAGATTCTTTTAGCCCAAAAAAAATCCCTTGAGCCTGAAGTCTTAGGCCACATCTTTATCATATTTACTACAGGAATGTTTGCACCACAGAGCCATGTTCGTTGAGTGTTTGTGTGGAATGGCTTGTGGGGTATTTTTGGAATGGATGTTGACATTGCACCGGTCCCCGGATGAGAGAGAGGGCAGGAGAGGGAAGAGAGAGAGAGCAGGGAGAGAGAAAGAGAGAGAGAGAGAGACAGAGAGAGAGAGAGAGGGAAAGAGAAAGCAGGGAGAGAGAAAGAGAGAGAAAAAGAAAGCAGGGAGAGAGAGAGCAGGGAGGGAGAGAGAGAGAAGGCTACTCTGGTATGAGGAAATGGGCCTCAGAATCATGTGGGTATTATCAGGCCTTTGACAATGCGAAGCCTCTTGTAACAAAAGGCCCCCTGGCTCAACGTGTGATTATATGTCTAGTGTACAGTTGTGTCGACATACCACAGGGCTGCCATTCCAGTTTTGTGTTATTGTTATTGTCAGTTTGTTTAGACTCTACGACTATAGGAGTCAACAGGTTGTAAAACGCATCAACAAATACTTTCCATTGAGGCTAGTTTGTGTGTGTGTGTGTTTTTTTTTAAGTAGTTGTTGTTGTTTGGCGTCTCTCTTGTTGGCAGTGAGGCATACACTAGCTGCTTTTAATTAAAGGCCAAGCCGCTGCCCATGACTGCACCATCCTGCACTTTACTGTCACTTTTGCATGTGTAGGCACCAGTGGTCCACATAAACCCCTACAGCAGCAGCAGGGGCAGCAGCAGGGGCAGCAGCAGTGTAAAGGGGTGTGGAGGAGAGGAAGAAGCTCCCATTGTGCGGGCATTACATCCGATCGTCATAGCAGCCGAGCTGGGAAAAACAAATGGCTTTAGGGGCCCTGTGCTCGGCCCCAGCAACAGCAGCGGCGGCAGCCAGTGTTTACCCAGGCCTCGTCAGACCCTGGCCCCCTGCAGCAGGTGGCCGATGCCCCAGTGGCTGGCCCTGGCAGAGGGCTGAGCTTGACCCAGAGGGGTGGGGGTGGAAGTTGGGGTGACAGAGGGCAGAGGTGGGGATGGTGTTGCTGTGAAAATTGTTCCATAGTCATGATAGAGGGAGTAGGTGTAGCATGGACAATAGGAAATGCCCCTTTTTCTGCCCTGACTCCATGGACTAATAGATGAAGCCAGAGCAGGAAGCTGTTGTTATGGAAAGGTGATAGGGGGTGGGGTGGGGCTGGGTGGGGTGTCATGGCTCTAATTGGGTAGGCTGTGGATGGAGGCACTCATCACCTGTGATATTAACGCACTTTAAAAGTCATAATCATGGGCAGCTCCAGCAGCAGGAGAGGAATGAAGAGCAGTGGGGGAGTAGTCGATGGTGTCGGCACAGCCCTGCTCTATCTCTCTTTCTCTTTCTCTCTTTTCTCTCTCTCTCTCTCTGATGCAATACATCTGTCGTGTTTAGTGTGTTTCTTCTTGTCTCGGTTGAGAAATGTAGTCTGTAAACACAGCCTTCTTGTCCCGGCATGTGCACAGGCATTTGTGCAACAGTTTCTTCTTTGCCATCTTCCCTGAACCAAGGGTGGTGGTGGTGGTGGTGGGGCAAGCTTATGGTCGACTCCACTTATCAGCATGTCTGCTGCATGTACAGTCATTTAACACTGACATGACATGCGCTGGAAGGTGTCAAAATTTAGGGTAGTTCACGATAGGGCTGCTGAAATTTGATCACGTGTACTCTAATATGTTGGCGGCTCCTGTTTCACCATCATCAGCTTGGTATTTATGTCTGGCCTGACTTTATGGATGAAGCACGCTTTTACGTGTTTCAAGCTTATAAACAGCATTTTCACTCAAGTTGTAAACAGCATTTTCTTGTGAAATGTAATTTATCTTTACAAGCAAGTCAAATCTAGGGATTTACCGGTTGGTGTATTCTGAACCGATACCATTGTTTTTAAACCAGAATTTGACCAATAACTAATTCTGATTATCATTTTTTAGTTTACTTGTTTGTTTGTACCCTTAAGATTCAGGGGAAACAAAATATCCACTTAAAACTGATGGAATGATGGAAGCTTGTGCAGAACTGATGCAAAATAACCACTAAACATCTGGCACTAATATTAAAGGGCACTGGTAAAATGGCACATTATTTGCCGATATACAGTGAGATGGAGGGCAAATGTCAGGGCGTCCCCAATGAAATCCGGATTAGTAGGCCTATCAGTATTTTTGTTTCACCATGTTTCCATTCTATTCTATTCTATTTTTATTCACCACTGATCTGTACAGACACAAATGTCTAAATGTCAGGGATCAGCTCGACTTGAGATTTTCTCACCAGTTTCGAGCCAGACCGACCGAGGATGTTTTTGTACGCGAGCCAAGTAGCCAGTAGTTGATAAGGACGCTCCTGGCTCCAGACACAATAAGTGGCCCTATTTCGGAATCGCATCCGGGCAGCGGAGAGAGAGAGTCCCCGTGCACCTCGGCCACAGAGTCCTGTCCCCGTCCCACTCCCCGTCCCCGTCCTCGTCCCACTCCCAGAGAGGAAGTGCCTTGCGCTCGCTCCGGGTCACATGGACGCCTCCGCCAGGATTAGGTCTCCGAGTAACCTGAGCTCTCGCTGTAGGAGAGAGCCGTCCTCGGAGAAAGAAAGCGCCTCTTTGTCAGCTAACCTCACTGCCCGGCCCCTGAATGCATCCCTTAATCAACGCTTGCGTCTCTGGGCCCTTTTACACATCCAGGGATTGGGGAGAAACCACCATGCCATACTGCATTCAGGAAGTGCCAGCTTACCGTACAGAGGGATTTAGGCTTGAAACACACATACATACACTCACACACAAACACACATACACGTTCTCACACACGGTCACACACACACACGGTCACACACACACACGGTCACACACACACACGGTCACACACACACACGGTCACACACACACATACATATATACACACACACTCACACACACACATACATACACACACACACACACACTGGATCCCCTTTTTACAGGGATTTATCTGCTTATCTCCGTCCCTGGATATGTGCTGTGCTTATCAAGCTTTAAGACCCTCACTCCAGGGAATCCCAGCTGGATGGTGACTCTTGTCGCTTATCGCTTATGTTACGTTATCTCCATACAGATAGGTCATGTAGGCTTACATGATTCCTCCTCCTGCAACCATTCTCCTGTATGTGTTGACTGTGTCATCACACAGCACATTGTGCACTGGTTTATATTTACTTTGGAGCCCTTCTGAAAAAAATCATTTGTCCACACCTGCATGTTGACAGTAGTACAGGTTGTCCCAGTTGCGCTGTGAAAAATGCTGCGGTCAGACATATGTATGCCTCCTCCTCCTCTCTGCATTAGTGCTCTGGTGTGATCTCTCGCTGTAGGATCTCTCACTGGACTCCCTCCAGAGTTGGGGCAATTAAATGGGTCACTTGCGATACGATGGGCTGCTGACGGCTGTCCCAACTGTTGCTGTCAGATCCTAGCAGGACCCTCTTTTTTCAGCCTGTTTGAATGCGAGCTAACAGTGCAAATATTTGCGCTGTAAATAAATATGGCTTGTTATGGGTTTTCAGCAAGGCGAGACAAGCATTTCATGGCACAGATCTACTGTACCACACACTGAGAACTGAC
>CM059269.1:8062824-8070324 GCA_030347295.1 Setipinna tenuifilis
TGCCTGTAGTGGAAATGTTTACGGAATTACATCATGCTTCCCTCAGGGGCCTCCAAATCAGTCCTATAAGCTCAGCCGCTTTCTCTCTCTCTTTCTCTCTCTCTCTCTCTCTCTCTCTCTCTCTCTCTCTCTCTCTCTCTCTCTCTCTCTCTCTCTCTCTCTCATCTGCTGAGAGCAAACATTTTTTAAGCTGCCTGCCGCACCATCTGGGACGCACTTGGGATTGCCGCAGTCTCAGTGATCTTTTCGAGTGCGTAGACTTTACTACGCTAAACCTCACTGTGGTGTAGGGCTGCACATGTCCCTTGGTCTCTAGGAGTTTGGGGCAATTGCAGGGGGAAACACATGGTTGTCCATTCAGGTTCTCTCAGATACTCCCAAGATGGGCCCTTTTTTTGTGGCCGTATAAACACAGGGTCAGAGGTTCAACGCTTGGCGGGGTTCCAAAGGCGTCTGGATGTATATGAGGTAACACCGGCTCAGTGTGTGGTATGTGAGTGCTGTTATTTTAACAGCACGCCGGCTTAGACTTTTGGGACCTCGTAAACAATACTTGGTCGAGTAAACTCCGGCCAGGAGTTCGTCTCCTGGGTTTTGACCTGGACAGAGCAGGCATGCAGTCCGTGCTTCTTCTCTGCACTTTCTCTCTCTCTCTCTCTGGCCCTGTGTCATCCGCCTCCATAGAGCTAGGAGTTGTGCTAATCATTTACACCACCGTCAACCCTGACCTCCCTCAGGACCAGGTCATCTGTGCTTTATTAGCCGGACACCGTGTGGGGAAGGAGCCACACCTCTCTCAGGGTGTGTGTGTGTGTGTGTGTATGTGTGTGTGTGTGTGTGGGGGGGGGGGGGGGGGGTGAGGAATGACGAAAACGTTTAAGGAGGCTAGTAACTCATTCACACGTGGCGCTGAGCACTCGTCTCCAGTGTCTTCCTTCATAATGTGTTACCCATATGACCAAGCAAACACCTCCTATTGAGGAACACATATAAACCAAGTGACTTGCTTCCCTGCCTCCCCACCCCACCCCCCGCCCTTTCCTCATGGAAACAAATGCTGTAAGCTATTTGGCAAAAGGCTTAATTAGATTTCTTAGCTATATGTGGGGGAAATAGAGCGGCTCTTGTAAGCGCCGTGCTGGGGACGGATCACCTGTCATCTCCCTTGTGTATTGATCCTCCAGCTCCAGCATCCACCCCCTTGGCCCCGCTCCCTCCTCCCCCAGCTGTGGCCTACTTTTTCAGGCTGCGGCCGAGTCAGGCCGGGGGCCCCCCGTGCCAGGGAAAGCAATTCCGAGCCCCGTCCGGGAAAAGCAGCACTGTCGGTTCCAAAAGGGAATGTGAGCCTTGGCGGTCCGAGGCGGCTCCACCGTGCCGACTCGTGGATCTTTTAAATGCTTAATGAAACCACTTTTAGGGCCCGTCTCAACAGAGCGCCTTTTGTCCGCCGGGCCGATCCAAGCGCTCGCCGGTTCTGTTTGCAGTCAACTTTTACTGAGACCTTAAAGGGCTCATTTTTGGCCGCAGACAACAATGGTGGACACTCTTGCATGATGATGATGTTGTGGTGGTGCGTGGGACACCCGCTTAGATGATTTCATGGTCCTGTCCTGCTCATCAAACTTTAATAATATGGAGCCTCTCCAAAGTAGATGGATGTATTGGAGGATTTGTTGACGCTGTGAGGCTCAGTGGGGGTGGGGGGTTAGGGGGCTACAGGGACAGGGCTTGTGTGGGGGGAGGGGGGGCTAGAAGGTAGGTGGCAGTGTTTCCAGCAAGTAGCTTAACAGCTGTGTGTGTGTGTGTGTGTGTGTGTGTGTGTGTGTGTGTGTGTGTGTGTCGTGCAGGTGTTCAGCACATACTCCAACGAGGAGTATGACCGGCGCAATGACGAGGTGGACCCCGTGGCGGCGTCCGCTGAGTATGAGCTGGAGAAACGCGTGGAGAAGATGGACGTGTTCCCCGTGGAGATGGAGAAAGGTGAGGACAGAACATTGGACAGACTCACAAGAGTCAGAACTTACAACAGTGACCAAAATATATGTAATATTCATAGTGTGTGTGTTTTAAAGAGGGGTTGTGTGTGTGTGTGTGTGTGTGTTTTAGAGAGGGAGTTATGTGTGTGTGTGTGTTTTAGAGAGGGAGTTTTGTGTGTGTGTGTGTGTGTGTGTGTGTGTGTGTGTGTGTGTGTGTGTGTTAGAATTCACCTCCAAACCTTTGTGTCCACAGAGAGCATATATTAGCATGTATGATCTTCTCCATAAAAAAATAATTTCATTTGGATTGTACGTTTTAAATAATCCCCACTGTGCTCCTGTCCCTCTTCCAGGAGACAATGGTCTGGGCATCAGCATTATCGGCATGGGGGTGGGGGCGGACCAGGGTCTGGAAAAGCTGGGGATCTTTGTGAAGACCATAACAGAAGGAGGAGCGGCTGAGCGCGATGGCCGGTAAGATGCTCTCTCCATCAAGAGAGAGGGGGGAGGAGAAGGGGGTGGGGTGGTTTAGGGATCTGTGGTTTCCAGAAGCAGTAAGCCCTGTCCTCCCACATGTCTCCTGCTCTCTTGTCTCTTGTGCCCCCCTCTCTCTCGCTCGCTTTTACTCTCTTTCTTTTTATTTTTTTCTCTCTCTCTCACTCTTTCATCTTGTTGTACTTAGTCACTATTTCTCTCTCTCTTTCTCAGTGTGTCTCTCTCTCTGTGTCTGTCTCTCTGTCTGTCTGTCTCTTTCTCTCATCCTGTTTTCCTTAGTCACTCTTTCTCTCTCTCCATGTGTCTCCTTCTCTTCCTTCTCTCCCTCCTTCTATCTGTCTCTCCCTCTCATCCTGTTCTACTTAGTCACTCTTTCTCTCTCTCTCTCTTTCTTAGTGTCTCCTTCTCTTCCTTCTCTCTGCCTCTCTCTGTGTCTATCTCTCTCTCATGCTCTCTCTCATCCTGTTCTACTTAATCACTCACTCACTCACTCTTTCTGAGTGTGTCCCTTTCTCTCCCTCCTTCTCTCTCTCTTCCGCTAACAAACTAGGAGTGCCCAGATGCTGCTGCTGTGTTGGCACACACACACACTATCCTCCCCCATTATTCAGAGACGACTCATTGTAGTCAGACGTCAGGGGCAACACACACACACACACACACACACACACACACACACACACACACGCCTTATCTGCCCCAGAGAGGCCGTGTCCAAACAGCCAGCTGTATTTATAACCCTCACGAGCAGCAAAAGAAAATAGCGCCTTCCTCTTCACAGGGAAAACCTCTGTCTCTCTATCTGTCTCTTTCCGTCTGACTCTCTGTCTCTGTCTCTCCATCTGTCTCTTTCCGTCTGCCTGATTGTCTCTGTCTCTCTATCCGTCTCTTTCTGCCTGACTCCCTGTCTCTGTCCCTCTCTTGCTCTTTCTCTTGCTCTCTCCCTCTGTGTGTCTCCCTCTCCCTCTCACCCTCCTTCTCTCTCTCACCTCTCTCCCTCTCTCTCTGTCTCTGTCTCTGGCTCTCTGGCTCTCTCTCTCTCTCTCTCTCTCTCTCTCTCTCTCTCTCTCTCGGTCCCTTTTTGCTCCATGTGATGATGGTTACATCTTAATCTGCGTCTCATTTATGCTGTGGTTACAAGCAGCCATGGTACAGTGGGCCTGACTTACCCAGGAACACATGAAGATATGTGTTGCTTAACAACCTAGAAAGTGACCCATTGCCACTTCAGTATTGAGAACAGCATGCATGTAAGTGGAGTCATTAGCCATTTCCGTCACAGAGGAACTTCTCTTGTCTGTCTCTTTGTCTGTTGTGCTGCCAAGCAGTTCTGCTGCATCTGTGGTACCCTTACCGTCAGCACATGTTTCCCCCGGGTGCTAAACCATGTGACAGTACACAGTATGTGTTGTATTGTTTTATGTAAAGGATGACGGCGGGAACAAGTATGCGTCTGACCATTTACTTCACATTCTTCAACACATTCTACATACATGCGTCTCCTAGCAACAAGCACTCCAAGAAGACACTTCCTGTGTTCATAATAAAAGCATAGGATACAACAGTATGCTGTGTGTGTGTGTGTGTGTGTGTGTGTGTGTGTGTGTGTGTGTGTGTGTGTGTGTGACTTTTATTTCACCTCACCCATCTGTGCAGGATCCAGGTGAATGACCAGATCGTGGAGGTGGACGGCATCAGTCTGGTGGGGGTCACTCAGCTCTTTGCTGCCACCGTCCTGAAGAACACCAAGGGCACCGTGAAGTGAGTCAGCACAGCAGGCCAGCTACAGAGCTCAGACTTGCTGAAACAGAGTTTTTTTTTTTTTCCAGCCTGACGCACATTACTGTAATCACTATGTGTGTGGTGCTAATAACACGCTGTAGTCAGACATGACGTAGCACCACTGGCTAATTGTATGCTCTATGTACAACTATATGTTTTCACAAGCATGTTGTGAATGATCATAATATTTGTATTAGGTTTCAGCAGTTGAGGCAGAACTGGTGTGTGCGTATGTATTAATGGTTTACTGCATGCAAATGAATCATACACATTTCTGCCCACACAGACAGATATGAGCAAGTAGCACTTTTTAACTTCCTGTGTCTGTCATACAAAAGTCAATGAGGCCATCAGTCCAGTTCAGTCCAGTCATACTGCTGTGTGGGTGTATCGTTAGTCAACCAGGAAGAGAATACACACACCACCCTTTTAGTCCCGTACTTATTCAAGCGGTCAATCTTGCCAGGTTCCTGATTGGGCGAGAGAAGCCCGGCACGCAGAGCGAGGTGGCCCGGCTGATCAGCGAGACCCTGGAGCAGGAGAGGAACCAGCAGCAGCAGCAGCAGCTGGACGACCCCTACGAGCAGTCCACCGAGGAGGTGAGTCAGGCAGGCAGGCCAGGCCCCCGCCGGACACACCCACCCCTGAGTTAGCCATTTATACACTTTAGAGACACACACACAAGCACACACACAAGCACACACACAGACTTCACCAAACTCGAGCAGACTGACGGTAAGGCGTGAGTAACACTGAGATCACAGCTCCACTCTGATCAGCTGAGGCCCTTCAGGACAGATGAAGGTACAGTAGACGGCTTTGAAGTTTGAGTAATTTTAGTCATTTTTAGTGTTTTCGTGTGTAGTGTTTTTAACATTTAGTTCAAATCGCATAGTAAATGGCTGATGGGGGGTTTTAGGGAAGAAAACGGAAGAAAAAGAGGAAAAGATATGTCACTGTATACCATAAACTGCACCAGGTGTGTGTCTGTGTGTGTGTGTGTGTGTGTGTGTGTGTGTGTGTGTGTGTGTGTGTGTGTGTGTGTGTGTGTGTGCGTGCGCGCGCGCGCGCGTGTGCGTGTGTGTGTGTGTGTGTGTCTACACCATACTGCACCGCATCACAATGCTTGTTTTTCCCTGAGCACCACCCATGTTTGTGCCAGTGGAACATGCTGATAAAGACCAGCAGGCTTCCTCCTGCTGTTGCAGCCGGCCTTGCTCACCCAGAGCAGGCATCCATATGACAGGGGGCACACCCCCGCGGAGCACACACTCCGCCATCAGCACCCCGCTGATATCAAACATACCCCCCCCCCCCCCCCCCCTTTTTTATGTTGTCGTTTGATGTTGTTTTCCAGGACGAGCACTACGAGGACGAGGAAGGGGAGGACGAGGAAGGAATCCTGGCGTCCAGCTTCAGTGGGCGGAGCCGAGTGGAGGTGTTTGACCTTCCGGAGAACGAGGCCATGTTCCTGCCCACCAACATGGACGCTGCCCAACTCAGCTTCAAGTTCAAAGAGGTAACATAACACAACAAACATGTGGGAAGAGAAGCCAACCACAGAGGGCTTTTTGTCTTTGGTTTCAAACCATCGGAATATTTTCTTTGGGAAATTAGAAAGTCAATGTGTTGTAGATATTATTGTGTCAGTGATGGGCAAACTGGATTCGGAAGTTACAATCCAGTGTCACATATTCCAAATCACCAGGCTCTACATGTGCAGTTAATACATGTTTATTACAAACATTTATGTTTTTTTCACTATGCTACATAGCTGAATAGTTAGATATACTTTAGGCCTTCCTGTCAGATGGCCTTTTATGTCAGGTCAAGTCAAGTTTATTTGTATAGCGCATTTCATACACAAAGGCAGTTCAACGTGCTTAACAAAAATCAAAGCAAAGGACAATATAAAAGCATAACAGATAAAGTAAGTGTAAAATATGTATAAGATAAATAAAAGACAGAGAAAAGCAAAAAGTAATAGGTAAACATAAAAGTACCTAATCATCATACAGAATGTCACAGGTCTCCAGACCTGATTGAATCAGAAACTCAGTTCATTTACAGTACACTGAGGTTTTAGGAGGAGTCTAAACAGTATAAATTGCTGGAGTTTGAGATGGTTGTTGTGGTTTCAGTTGGAGCTCAGATGATTCAACCGTGCCGAATCCGGGGTGTGTTTCACATGCTTTGTGACTGGCTTATTAGCAGACTGGCATATTCGAAGACTGATGGACACAGGCACCGCTGTATATAAAGACTGACTGTGCATTGGGAGTAGTGCATTGCGCTGATTTTTGTCATCTTGCAATAAATGGATATCCGCCAGTCGGCCTTCTCAAGTTTTTTGCTGATGTTCAAACACCCACCAGCTGAGTTGGATTAAACTAAACAGAAGCTTCTGAACTGATGCTTTCACATGTGATTTAACTAATAAACTCTACCTGGCTGGAAAGTTGTGCTAGTGAATGGCTGGAACAAATACTGGATTATACCTTCTGAAGCCAGATTGCCCATCACTGATCACCATCATAGAACAGTTCACATGAATTGTCTGTAATGCACACCATTATATTTAATAATACTTTTTATTCTTCTAAATACAGTATTCTTTTTTTTTCTTCCAGCTGCAGATAAAGCATAGCATTGCAGCAGTTGAACTGAGCCAAATGAAGGAGAAGGTAAGTCCGTCCTGGCCTGAGTCCTTGTCAGTGTCTTCACTAACTGCTAATAAGTCTCCAGCAAGCGGCAGGGTTCCAGGCTAAACAATGAAGCCCAAACGGAACATTCTGAAGCTGCAATACCTCACATGTCCATTGGGGGCTGGCTGCAGAAGCAAGCAACTCCCATAGACTCCCCATTGGTGTGTTTCAGTAGTTTTACCTGTGAATGACAACTCTGAGAGGGGTTGAATTTTGTTAGAATACATTAGTTTAATGCCACACATTTACATTGACATTATTAGAATGAATTAGCAAAGATGGCCACATCTGAAAGATTTAATTCAAGCCTTATCTGGTCTGTGAGAGAGTCTGTGCGTGACATCACAGAGGGTTTGTCGGTCCAGTTCTCTTCCCTGATCCCTGTCTATGGCCCTAGCGTGAATCCTCGTCAGTGTCTTCACTTACTGGTAATAAATCTCACACACCCCTGTTGCGTCAGTGCCACTCTGGGGGAGAGCAGCTGTTTATTGGAGACAGGACCTTAAACGGCCCTCTCCTAAGCTTCCCTTCAGTACACTGAC